>OZ010693.1:4981037-5275442 GCA_963932265.1 Thymelicus lineola | reverse complement strand
ATTAATGAAGCTAGCTCAAATGGTTATAAAGATATGAAGGTCAAAATGTCGTAAATTTTAGCACTGACTGACTGACTGACATATAGTACCTAAATCTAAGCTACTTTCAGATGACCTAGAAGGATGAAATTTGGAATCCAGCTCGGTAATTGTGTTCAAGCGTAGGAAAAAAATATAAAAAAATAAAAAAGTCGAAAAATAAGTGGTGTCCCCATACAAAAAACTTGTAATATGCGTAAACAATCAGCCAACGGTGTGTCGTCGGCGGCGCGTGGCATTGCCTAGTTTTCTTTACAAAAGTAATGATATCCCACCAAAAACATAAATGTAAAAAAGGAGAGCCAAGTTCAATACAAAAATTCTGATAAAAACTGGCTTAGTGAAATCTAACCTACTTTAAGATCTCACATTTTTAAATAACAGCAATTGTTATAGGTATCCAATAAAGCAAAGAAATAGAGTTTAATACTTGTTCATAATGTTTTTTTGAAGTGAAACTTCTTTAGAATCGTTAGTGATTTGAAACCGGATGCAACGACAGGTAAGATAATATAACCGCTAATTTCGTCTTTCAATTTAACTTCTCCGTAGCTCAATGGTCAGGACGTAGATACACAATACCTGATGCACAGGTTCGCGTTTCTCAGTATTTGTTTTTTTTTAGTTTTTTTTTTTAGTTTTTTTTATACTGTTTTTAAATACTTTCAAATGTTCTTTTAAATATTTTCAAAGAATTTATCAACAAAAAATAAGAATTTCATTCTTTCATTCTGTCGATCGACCGACCGATTTTACAGACAGTAAAAATGCTAAGTTGTATTCATAGATGACGCGAGGAATAAGAAAGAACATTCGTTTTATTGCTAGATAGATTTTTAAAAAGTGCTAAGTTGTATTCATAGATGGCGCTTCGATTTATTGCTTTAAGATTCGATTTATTGCTTTTTCATCTCATTATCTTGAAACCAAAATTTTGGAAAGTTTCACTTCTACCACGTGTGAATTGCACACATTTTCTTTTTTTGTTCCTATAAATACATATTTTGATTTTGCATAGAACTTGGCACTCATTTAGATCTCCGTTCGTTTTGCGGCGAAGCCCATAGCTAAGCTTAATTTTTGTATTGACCTTGGCTGTCCTTTTTTACATTTATGTTTTTGGTGGGATATAACTCAATATCACGCCAACCGATTTCAATGATTCTTTTTTTAATTGAAACCAGGTGCTTGCCATGTAGTCCCACATAAAGAACGGGATCTGACAAGTACTTTTTGAGTAACTTTGAAGTCGGTTATTTTTTGTTAGTAGGTAAATACATCATACACCAACGATATGCCGATGATATAGTTATCCTGCTGGGTTCCCTGGAAGAACTTGGTATATTGCTCGGAAACTTTAACAGCGCCTCACAACGGGTGGGTCTTAAGATGAACATGGACAAGACGAAAAACATGTCAAATGTCCATGTCACACCCATATCGGTTGTTGTTGACGGCGCTGCTCTCGAAGTTGTAGACGAATACATTTACCTGGGACAATTGATCCAGATGGGTAAGTCCAACTTCAAGAAAGAAGTCACTTGTAGAATCCAACTCGGATGGACTGCGTTCGGGAAATTGCGTCATATCTTGTCATCCAAAACACTACTTCAGTGCCTGAAGTCGAAGGTGTTCGAGTAGTGTGTGTTGCCAGTGATGACATACGGCTCCGAGACGTGGTGCTTCACTATTGGCCTAATCCACAAGCTTAGAGTAGCACAGCGGGCTATGGAGAGGGCTATGCTCGGTATTTCTCTACGTGATCGCATCAGAAACGAGGAGATCCGTAGACGAATAAGGGTAACCGACATAGCTCAAAGAATTAGCCGGCTGAAGTGGCAATAGGCTGGCCACATAGTGTGAAGGACCGATAACCATTGGGGAAGAAAAGTCCTCAAATGGCGCCCGCGTTTCGCAAAACGGAGTACAGGACGCCCCCCGACAAGATGGACCGACGACCTGAAGAAGACAGCGGGAATCCGTTGGATTCAGAAGGGGAGGCCCATGTCCAGCAGTGGACCTACCAAGGCTGATGGATGGATGGAGTTTAATATGGAGCCGTCCCCCAACACGACAAAATTTTATTTAGATAAATTAAATATAATGTATATATAAAAATCAATAGCTGTTAGTTTGTCTCGCTAAAACTCGAGAATGGCTGGACCGATTTGGCTAATTTTGATCTTGAAATATTTGTGAAACTTCAGGAAAGGTGTAAACGGTGAGAAATATAAATAATAAGTAGTAAAAAATACTAAAATCAAACAAATTGTTCCTAGCTGTGAAACATTTGATATCTTTTGTCAAATTGTCATTTGGTTGTCAAATATTTATAGGTGCGTTCAGAAATTTGTCTGTTTCATAGCTTTAATAGGAGGTCCGATTTCTTTGAAAACTTAACGACTAGGTATATTATCTTTCTAATGTAACATCAGCGACATATCTACCTTTTTTATTTTGTAACTGACAGTAGAGGGAGAGGGAGAGGGGAAAGAGGAGGGAGATGGGGCTCGAAGGAGACCTCGAGAGGGGTGAGTTGTTAGGCAGTACAGAGTTTGCCGGGTCAGCTAGTACATTTGTAATATTCATGTTATTTATGACTTTTTAAAAGTGAAACCTTCAAAAATTTTGTTTTCAGGATAATGAGACGAATGTAAAATTTCGGGAAGATGATAATTGTAGGTTTTAGTAATGATCATAGTGATTCAAAGTTAGATAATTATTTTACGTTTTATTCGTATACTATATCACATATATGTATTTAATCAGACTCAGAGCTTAAACCTTTTATACACCGCCCATCTTTCTGTACGTCCCGCCAAGGCCATGCACGATGCACGATGCAAAAGTACCATAAATAGGCTTGACGTACGTCGATAATATTATTAATTGTTTGCTGTATTTGCACGACCAATTTTCGTCCTGTTTTCCACGCCTTAGGAAAATTTCCCTGCTCGAAACAGGCATTCAGGAGCCCCCTTAGTTGCTACTCCAGGGACTCTGCAGCGTCCAGGGCGGAAACCAGCACTCGACCCGGAACAACATCGGGACCCGGGGTGGTATTTTTGGAGCGCAACCTTGCCACAGCGGCGCCAACTCAACTCAACTCAACTCCCCTTCCCTCCCCCTCCCCCTCCTCCTCCCCTCCCCTCCCCCTCCCCTCCACTCCCCCTCCCGTCCCCTGTACAATGCTTCCTATCTCGCTTTAGAATTTATGTGTCTGTCTCTTTTTACTGGACAGTTTCGTTTCATCGAATTTCAAATTACCCCCGTACTAAAGAAGTTTTCATTTCAAAAATGTAAGTTGAAACACTTGAAGTACTACTAAGTGAATTACTAAGTTGAAAAACAAAAATGGAACTTAATAATTTCTAGGAGTAAAATTAATAATATGTGACGTCACACAACGATGGGGGACGGATCAAAAAGTTATGAAATTAGTGTGACGTAATTTATGGATGGCCCCTTGATGATTAACTAAATTCACCCCCTTCCTCGTAACTACCCCCCCCCCCCGAAATAGCCAATTTAGTACTACATAAATCAAACCCTTTCTTTGATACCCCACTCGGGTATGTTCGCTGAATTGAGTATATTTATCTCCTTCCTAACTATATGAACTACTATAACTACCCCACCCCCACGCCTTGAAACAGCCAATTTTGTAATTCATAGAAACATGATGATTCGTGGTGTTATTTACATAAATATTACGTCCTCACGCGGAGAGAGCCGTGGCGGTACTAATTTAATATACTTATTTAATGCGGTCCATAATATAGTTCAGTTTGCAACTATTATTAATAAACGAAATCATTATTTTTTCATAAAATAAAATTTTGATTCTATTAAAGGATTAACTGAAGATAAATGTATATTTTTTAAAATTTCCTTAAAGTGTTTCTAATTAATAGAAAAAAAATACTTACTTCGAACGAAATTACGTTATTTCAAAAAAAAATTCTGCTATATTTGGATAGAAATTTAAAAAACTGGCTAAGCTACTTAATAAAAGACCGTATACTTATGTTATTTATATTTTTTAATGTTTGGAATATTTTGTATTTTCGTTGTAAAACGAAGACAAAAAGCACTTGCTCGTTACTTTTCGGAAAAGAAGGGTTTTAAATAGTGGTGATTTGCCATTATTATAAATAATATGTTAGATTCGTCTTTCCTATCAGCAAGAACAAGAATTAGACTCTTATATTAACAAAAAACAAAGCTTAATCTCTTTATCCTGTTCACGCAAACAGTGATTAAAATTGACCGAAATTGTTGATATCGCGGCACGGAGCCTTAACAGAGGGAATAGGTAAGGTAGGATAGGTAAGATAAGGACATAATATCGAGACATAATACCGAGGATCTCTTAAGATTTGAGTCATTAATGTGCACTATTGCAATAAATGAATGAAAAGATATCTCTAAAATTAAATAGGATAAAAAATAAATCGCTAGGATAAAATCAAAGTATTATTAGAATCTCTATAAGTAAATGGCTCCGTTTTGATGCATGATTTTAAATTTTCCATTAATCATCTTCCAAGTCGAAAATAGACTATCAATACGTCCATGATAAGTATCTACAGAAATTCGATATCCGGTCTATTTCCGCGTTTAATAGATAGATACCTAATTGGCGGACTTGAAAAGCTAAATTAATTTAAGGAACGGGTCTCGTAAAACATTTACGAGTAGGTACGATGGCGACGTAGCAATAGTTTCTGAACTTTGGAGTTATTGGATAAGGGAGGAAGTTATAGAACTTCAAGTTTTCTCAAGACTTTTTAGATTTGGAGTATTAGTTATGACACACAAACAGATAGACAGACACTAAAGGGGTTTTCTTTTTGGAATGGACTCCTAATGTAAGGCAGCAATAAATTAAAATGTGAACCGTTACAAAGTTTCATATATTCGTATCGTAAATGTATATGATAATATGTAAGTGATTACTAGTTTTGCCAATAAAATATTGTACGTTTCAAGTTTCGCCGGCACCCCTTTCACATAAAAACCACAATGTTTATGGCCCAATACTGTACTTACATATCGGAATCAATAAAGGTAGCTTCTACAGTGGTGCTACTATTCTACAGCTGTTGTCAAAACTCTTTTTAACAAAACACTTCTCTTTCTATTATTCTTTTTTAGACAGAGATGTTTACATCCGTAGGGGGACTTTATTTGTCACGAGGGACAGGTAGCAACTGGCGCCACCATTTGCGTGACGTCTCGGAGGCCCACATGCATCCCTAAAGATTTACATCCCTACGAATATCCTGAACACATCTATTTCCTTGCAATAAGAGCTAGAATTGCATAAGCAGGTGTAATATAAAGGCAGGATGGTCGCAGTCATTATCGTAGTAATGAGTCATTGCTTGAATGGAGCCTATTTATTGAAATGATTCATAAACTTTGCTAGTCGTAACTTTTAATCGTAAAGTCTTGAGCAAGAATTCTATTGCCTGTACCCTGTATATCGGAGATAATTTCAGAATGTTTTGTAAGCGGAAATAAAATCTTTATTAACCTTTTAAATTTTTCATCAAACCAATTCTAATCTTAGCAGAAAGTAGCTTCAGTTCTTATAGACTCTCCACCTGTATCATCGAAACAGAATAAAACATAACACGATTGATTTTAAGTGTGGTGGCTAGCTAAGGAGGTATAATAAAACTCTACCACCTCCAAACAAGGACCCTAAAGCTGAACGCACATATATCGGCATAGTCCGCGCCGGACGCTCCGTATACCGATAGCCTCGCACATAATAATATGTCCGGATTCGCCGTACGCAAATTTTAGTATTCCCAACAATTTTTGCAGTTTTTCCCAACATCAGCTAGTGTAAAACGGTGCGATGTCATTGGTTTACAGTCATGTTTAAGTTTGTGTCAAGTTTAATGTCCTGTTGACAGTACTAGTGGGGAAAAAATTCCACTAGTTCTATGTCAATTTATTTCCGTGTATAAGTATAGTTTGCTATCAATCGTCAAGTATTGGCCATTATATGTGTATTATTGTTGAATGTCCGAAAACAATGATGTATGGGATAAACACGAAGGCGAGTTCTCCTTACAGGATTAGTTTACTATGAAACGTTTCTCCTAAAGCGTTGTCAAAAGCATCGTGGTATGGCAACACTATCGGCATTTCGGATATCTTCCGCATTTTCAGAAATGCGTGCGGACGGTGCGGATGACATATGCCGACGCATCTGTCATCCGCATCGGGCTCTCATAATGATTTCATACAAATGCGATGCGGACGGCGTGGACGATGCCGATAAATGTGCGTTCAACATAACTCAATGGGGTTAGACAAAGACCTTAGACGAGCCGGGCATTTGGCTTTAGTTTCAAGGAGGAGAGAGGCTAATAATATGTACCTCGAATAAATAAAATTATAATATTATATTATGTAATACATAAATAATAATTCAAGAATTAGTGGAAAGGACATGTATGTTTTCACTTTTCACCTCAGATAAGCGCCAACTCTCGAAAACTAAGTGAAAATTATACTTAGGAATCGTACCCACACATACTTTGTTTCTAAATTCGAGAAACCAAATAGCTATTCCCGGCACGCAAAGCGTACTTAAATGTAATGGAAACTTAAAATTTGTAGCCATTTCAAGTGTAAACGATATTTATTTTAAGCTGGAAGGTTTGTAAACACAAATGGAATAGTGAAACTGTTACAAACAATGCAATTATCATTGAACTATTATTACTAGCTCAAGAACCGACATGCGACACTGCGAACCCGATGTTCGCGCAATAAATTGTTGCCAATTGGCAACTCTTTTGTGGATTCAGTCGATTTTGAAAAGAGAATGGAGGGGGAAGGGGGCGGCGCGACACTTTTGTTCAATGTGTCTGATCTAGTACGTTAGTACATAATATATTATATCTACTTCAATAGTAGTTTACTAAGTTGCGTTTGTGAAGTGTGGGCGGCTTCGTCTGCCAGAGACAGAGGGCAATGACCCCGGAAATATATCTTATAGTTAAACAACAATGTAATCGACCACGAACTATAAATCGCGATGCATATTCATGTTCGTAAAGAATGGATTTGGAATCGGTGGAATCTCGGTGTATCCGTAATGTTGCTTCTGAAAGCAAATGATTTGGTTGCAAAATAAGATTGCCAACTCCACCAACCACCAACCCCCACTCCTTTGTCATACATAAATTTAGGGGAAGTGATTTAATAATAAATAACAATAAGAATGTAAATAAATCGGTAAGTATAGCATCCGCCCCCGACCAGCTAGAGCGATGATCTAATGAAGTTTGAAGCTGCTGTCACGATCGCCCATGGTTGGTCCATAGCCGGCCAAGAAAGAAGAAAACAAAAATTTCTTATTATTGCTTCCATTTTAAAATTCATACTCAAAAGGCAGAGTGAGTACGTCATATCGATGATGGCCTACACAACATGCTTTCACGATCGGTAATTATCGAGTCTTTGTTTTTACGGGATCACAATAAAGCGACTGTTCCGGGTACTCGTTCCAATGTTTTATCGTCTAATTGCATATTTAGAATACCGCAATTATACCGTAAATGAGGCATGGGCTCATAAAAGTTTTTGTGAGCGGATTTATTATGCACTAACTGTACTCCAACGGTATTCGTCATACTACAAAATAATGACTATTGAGTTTTAAGTGAATAAATACGTATAGATACAATTAAATTATACAGTTCGCTTTTATGTTTGTGTTTCGATGGGACAATCGAATTGGATCATGGGAAAAATAGAAACGTATTGTTACAACAAAACATACATAAACAACTAAAGAGAAGCAATTTGTAATGGTTTGATTACTCTTGATTATTAATTAATAAGCTGAGTCCTATTTTATAACAATAAAATGGGCGAGTACAAATAATTATGGTGAAATATAATATCTTAAATAGGATATAGTAGTTACAGACAAAGCCATGTCTAATGTGTGGTAATGTAGGTAATGTTGACTTTCTTCTTATGCCTATCAAATCCTGTTCAACAGCTAAGGCTGAATACAGTCATCGCAACTTTACGATCGCAGTACAACAGCTATAGAAAGTTTTACAGTTTTACTCTTACGGTCTATAAATATTTAGCAATTTGCATCTATCATGGTATAACGACGACCACATCACGGAAATAGTGAGTACAATTATTAGCAGTGATAGCAGTTCAGCTTCGTATTTGTAGATGCAATTCAAATTAGAAGGCCGAGATCATTCACTCGTAAAGATTGCTTGCTCTGTAGGATATTGCTCAATAGATTGCTCTATTATAAGATAATCCAGTATACATAAACATACAGTGAGACATGTAAAATTATGTATTAAAACAGGATAATTGAATAATGATAATTGATTAAATGTTTTGAATTTTGAATCGTGATAAGAGACGGCATAAGGGTCTATACAACACGTTAGATTTCTTTACATGCAAATGTAACTGTATACAATAAATGAATAGGTAGGCTTTTTAGTATTGAAAAATAAATAATTCCTTTCCCCAACAAATCTGTTTCAGTCTCTGCCATTGTTGCAGTGCACAGTTGCACAATTTGCGTGTGAATTTGGCTTACATTTCGCTCGGTCGACTCATCGACAAACGTCTTGTTGTTCTCGTTAACTACCATTACAATCCAATATTGTATTTATAGGAATCATAAACTGAGGTAACTAAAACAAATGTTACAAATGAAAATGCAGTTCTAAATTCTTAACTTGTTCAATAACTGTCAAGCAATTATACTCTCTACAATTTCGATCATAGAAAGTTTAACTTTATTCGTACTAAGCAGATGTACCATTTCGTTCATTCCCGTAGTTCCGACATTAGCCGAGCAAAGTCAATTGAAACATACTCTATTTGTTAATTTACGTAACTTATATGACTTTATGAGCCCAAAGTTGACATTTAATGTTTAGGTACGACGAGTGATTTCAAAGTTGGCGAGTGAGAATCCCACGCGATGTGTCTTTGTGACTTTTATTTCAAATGTTTTAGGTCTATATTCGTTTGGTTAGAGATCGTTGGTTTTGTAGTGAGTTTGTGTAATGTCTGAGACCACATCCCGTCCACTAATTAATTAGGATTACGGTTAAGGCGCGTTCACTGTGCCCGCTCCAGATAAAACTTTGTAGGGTGTGACGCCTAACCACGACCTTAAATCATTATGCTCTTTAAACAGTAAATCCTTTGGTATTCGAGTTGTTCTGATTGTGTACCCGAGATAAAAGATTAGACCTCACAAAACATCTCGCAAATAAAGTTTATAACGAATTTCGGGGATTAACTATATTTTACTTGAAAGCAAATTTTAATGAAAAGTAACATTTGTTCCGATCACTTAATTTACAAGTATTTGGGTTCGGTGCATCCGATAAAAGCCGAAACTCTAAAGTCAATTTAGTAAATGCGGGTGTGATCGGCTGTCGCTTGTATGTGTGACCGGTAGTGAAAAATGGTAGTTATCTTTAAATAATAGTCGTTAAGCTATTATGGAAGTTATTGATCGGCATATAGACTACACTTGCATTGGCTACCAATCCCTTCCAAAATTTTTGGGATTAAGGGAAATTCCGGAGATTAACTGAATAAATGTATGATATGGAACTCTTTTCCACGCGAGCCCGATTCGTAATTGTCTAGTTGTCAATTATTTACCTCAATATTTTATCAACAACAGATGATTCAAATTTAAATTGATTGCTTAGAAAATAACTGGGAAATTTAATTTCCCTTGTAATTTTTAACCTTCAAATGACTCGATTAATTTTATGTTTTAGAGGCTCGCTAAATGTAGCATGGCGTTCCGAAAAATGTTTGTAAATTCCACGATTGCCCTTAATGTGTATTGCATTCCGTGAAATATGGTAAATTACTCTTAGGAATTATAAATGTCCGTTATTTAAGGAATTTAATTAATGGAGCTAATGTTTTAGAATTAGCAAATGAGAGTCAGTAAAGTTAAATGAAAGTGATGGTTAAATGAAATAAAAAAAAACAGCACATAGCTCCTACTCCTACACCAATCGACACTGAAACAGCGTGGTGGAGTGGAGTACGCTCCAGGCCTCGTCTAGTACAAGAAGGCGCTTGTGCTGTGGAATGGACAGCTAATGCTCAAGCCAAAGACGTAAAACATTCACAGTTCACACCGTTATTCATAAATACAGGCAATGTTATACTCGTAGAAGACTAATAAAACATTTTGTCTCTCACTTTTATGAAAAGCCATAAAGATAAAACATATAATATTATAACAGTTCAATAGCTAAAATAGGTTTATCGAACGTTTATGAATAATTTAGCCTTTAAATCTACGTTGTTTTGAGACTAGATATCAAGATATTCGAAGCTTCGAAGCGACATCAGAGCATCCCTCAAATGAGCGTGTCTCGTAAAAAGTATCTCGACGCCAAAACATTAGATAGTGAAGATGGCGGAGAAAAGTGCCTATAAAGAGAATTGATGGCGCCATTGCCTCGTCGCTCATAACGTGCTGATTCTACTTGCAATCGACGTGAGAGATATTGACTAGATTGATTTTAAGAACGAATTTATTATTCAAAATTTTAAATGTTTGTACCTAGTAAGAAAATGATGATACTTCCAATTATGGATACAGAGAGAAGATAGTAATTGCAACAAAGTCAGAGAAAACGGTGACTAAACCATGATTTACGCGCATTTAGCATGCTTTGGTATACCGCGGTAGACGATCACCTTAGAATAAGAATAATCACTATATTCATACGCTTCACCGGATGATGTTTTCGAATTAATTCAAATCTCTATAGTATACATAATAATACACATACATAATAGATTGTTGCGTTAGATTTGCACATTTCAGACTAGCCTAGCTGCTATGACTACAACCGACTCAAAACGGGCAAACGCCGACACAAAATAATTCGTCGCGCGAATTACCATCGACCGAACCGAAGTTACGAGTTTGCTAGTTCAGATTTGTGACGAGGAATTTTGTGTACACAAACGCCTCACAAAACGGTATGAAATACTGGCGTTTACACATTCTGTTGCTGTTTTATTTTCTTCTCTACATTCTCTACATTTATACGAGACCTATAGGTAAATTTTGCGTAAAATTTGACTTAATTCGAATAGTTTTTCTTAGACATTGTATTTTAATTTTTGGAATAAATTCAGCGTGGTGGAGTATGCTGTAGGCTTCCTCGAGAAGAGAGACCCGTCACCCGTGTCCAGTAGTGGGCCATTAATGGGTTGAAGCCAGCCAGTATCTTATTTTAAACGTAAAACTGTGAGGATGTATGGATAACTGTTACTCGCAAGCAAAAATTACTGAACAAATTTTCATTAAAATTACCTCACAGGTAGACCATGATCTAGAATAAGATATAGGAGGTACTTATAATCCCGGAAATCGCGGACAAAACACTAGTATGGAATACCTCATAGAATCCACAATATTCGCTACTTGACCAACCTAATATTCGAAGAAGTACGATTCAAACAATATTCCTAATATAATTACCGCGAGTAAGGTGTTCGAAAAAAGCTAATTATGTTCACTACATTTTCATTAATTTATTACAAGCTTTTATTTAACTTGCAATGTAATGTATGTTTGTCTGGGTGGAATCTTGCAACTGAAATTTAAATAAGTTATCTTTAACCGATTGAGCTGAGGTATCACGTTTATTTTGGATGACAATGTATGCTTAGCTATGTGAACGTCATTCTAATTCCAATATGGCGGATCATCCAAGATGGCGGACTAGTTATTTTTTCTGCACTACCACAGTATCCATTGAGAGGGCTTACTGAGGAGCACACGAAAACTAATGCTTGTTTTTAAAAAGTTTTTTTACCATAAATTTATTTCAATATTCTTTAGCAATGAAAGTGAGTGGTTCCAATGTCTCCATTTTACAGCTGAAAATAGTTCAGCTTTTTTCTTTTCATCGGTAATACTTTACCAGGCAATTTTGAATTTTGAAAATCACTATCAGCCTATACTCGTACAAGTTTAAAACAAACGAATATTGCATTGTAAAATTCATCCATTTGAATATAAGTGCGTTCATCATTCACTGCAAAAAATATTCGAAATTTATAAGTACTGAAAATATTACGTTTTGTTGTTTGCGACTGTTGACCTAATAAAAGCTTGTTTTTATATTTTGACTCCAATTTTTACAGAGAATTGAATAAAATTGTCAATGACTATAAATACAGTGGATTATTGTGTATACAATAATGTTTCACAGTTTGAAGCGTGTCTTTACTTGAGAAGCTTATGCCCATCAATAGGTTCAAGAAGATTGACAACTCACGTCACGAGTGAATAAATAGACCAGTGCTATCCAAATGTTTATGTTTGGTTCTTTAAAAAACATAATAGACTCTTAAGGGCTAATTATTTACAGTTAACTGGTATAAATTAATAAAAATAAAATCAATGTATAACCAAAGGTGTAAGACCAAAAATCTTATTGATTTTAATATTCTGTTATTATGAAGGTTCGGAGTATTGTGGCACGATGAAAAATCACTAGTCCGATCCCCAATTTGAGAAACAATGGGCTAGACTAGACGAATCGACCCGTGTAGACCCAAAAGTGTAGCAGTCAAGCACTCATCCATTCAACCATAACAACATCCAATTCATTGTTGCAAAACAGCTCGAATTTTTTTATTTTATTTGTTCTACATTCGGTTAACATCGGTCGAGTGATTTTAGACTTTTAGTACTGCTTTTAGTGGCGTTTTCGGTCGCGGGCGCTAGTAGCGGTCGACGCAGTAATATAATTGTTATTTCGGAACAAAATACAGCAAATATTTGTTTTCCAAATTGAAGTTATTGACGCATGGAAAGTTGTATATTACTTTAAAAGTATAACCAGTAAATTGTATAGTAGGTACCTACATTTAAATTATAATTAATAGCATGGATCATACAGATAGTGATTATTTCTTAAGTAAAGTTTGACTGTTTTTATAGGGACATGTTTTATAATTTTGCTAATATGTATATTTTGAAACAAGACTTTTGAATATCCTAAGTATCGTAGGTACTTTTGGATAATTTAATTTGGATAATTCAATAAAGTACCTCACCCTTAGACCAGTGCCGATACCTTTGAAAACGGTAAAAAATGAAAAAAATAATAGTAGGATGAAACCCATTGCAAAAGGAAGAGAATAATAATAATACTTTATTTATAGAATATAACGAAAATGTAAGGAAAAATAATTTACGGGCGATCTGAGATCGAGAAGTGGGGGAGGGGGGGGGGTTTAAGGGTAAAAACGGTTTATCTCAATTTCCGGCTAAACTACAAGTCTTATGGAAAAAAGTTCAATGGAAAAGTCGTAGGTTATAAAAAGATCTACAACTTTTGTTTTACACTTTTTTACATAACCTCAAAATTTATGTGAAAAATTCAAATAACCAACTTTTTGGTTTTTTATTTTTATCTTTTACAAAAATATTTATTTTTTCACAATATTTGGTGAAAACTTACCTTTTTATGTCCCAAACATATTGCAATTTTTTTGATTTGAAATATTTATTTTTTCATCTTATTTTGACTTAATATCGAAAAAGCACCTTAATTTTCAATCAAAAATTCACCCGTCAAAATATCTGCTTTTTAAGAAAGTCAGTAGGTTTTTTATTCGGTGAAATCTCTATTTTCTGATGGTATAAAAAAAGATATACACTAATGTGGTAAATGTTTTCAGAAAATAGATGTCAACAAGATGTCAACCGTTCACGATTAGCGATGTGCGACCTGAATTACACTTTATTGTGTCAAAGCAAGAATCGCTATTTATTTAAATGATTTTGCGTAGTGAATCTTCTGTACAAATAGGTACTATTATGTATTCTATGGTACATGGTGTAACATTTTTCGAATTAAGTAGAAACCCGAAATAATAATATAAAGATACATTCGGAAGTAAAAACAAAACAAATTTTGTTCAATTTAATTTGGTAAGTGGAGAGGCTCCTAGGGTTGCCAGATAGAGCCCTAGCATGTCCGGGACAATAATTCTATAATACTTGGATCTTTCATCGCTCTTTGGTAGACGTATTTCTCTTAAATAAACTCGCCAATATCCAGCGCACCCCAAAGTTGCCGCAGTCAACGCCCCTTGCCACCTGGCTTCTTCATTGATGTTTCAAGTAAGGAACACAAGTCACATTACAGGACACGGGACCCGGCGCAAGAATTTGGGACAGTCCTGGATTTTCCGGCTATCTGCCAACCCTACTCGTAGGGCCGAATGAATATTTAGCATCATTTGCCTAATGCGGAACATATATTTGCGGATAATAACATAAAAGGATCCGGACATTATATTATATCATTGGAAAGGTTCCTTAGTTTTCCTCTTCATTTGTCATATTGTTGTTGCCGAAACAACAGGTTTCATCACGTGTTTACCTGTTTATAACAAAATTAGGATTATATGATACTATTAATCAGATAAATTAATGTTATACTTAATCAAATTTTAAGGTGCCCTCAATTTTATTCACCTCGTTTAATTTGTCCAGGTGATAATTCCCCTGGGTGCAGGTGAATTAAGTCTAAGTTACTAACTGAGGTGAATTAAGTATTTTAATAAAAAATCATCAAGCGAAAAAACTGACTGTAAAGTCTTTGGCTCACTAATGTACCTACATGCGAGTCGATGACCACCATGAGATGGCTCGTCTGGTCGTATGATATATTTACATATTTATTACAATGCTCCTTTTCCAGTTTGAAACTGGTTCCTTGCAGATTTTGCATACTCCAGTTCAAGTCATACATTATCCTCGTACGTCAATAAATCTAAAACTGCATTATCGATTAAACAGGCTTTACGCCATAACCAATCGATAATTCTTCGATACATTACGCTGTTTGCCTAGAACAGGTTAGCTGTCGGATGTCGAATGTGCTTACGACATACCTATATAGCATAGTATATTGATATGTAGGAAGAATACTGCCTACGTAATTCGTCGTTGGGTCGTTCCTTAAAACATACAGGCAAATATTTTAAAAGCGATTACCCGCCGGTCTATAGAAAGCAATGTGCAAAACGCAACATACGAGAACCTTAACCGAATATAACAATTTCTATTTTTCCCATCGCGGCATCGAACCCAATTTTTACCACGTGTTTTCCTGGTATGTGTTTAACGCAAGAATTTCCTCATTTCCCTGGAATGTGTGAATAATTCTATTAGCGGGCAGCTAGTTTATTGGTTGTAGTGGTATGTAGGCATCTTGTTCGTTGCAGCTGCTTTCTAATGCTGTTCCCGCGCCTCCCACGTTCGCTTGGTGACGCCGGCGCCTGCGCCGTGGTATGAACTGGTCATAGGGCCACGGCCATATCACTACTATCTGGGCTCTATGTATTTCCTCCGCGCAAAATCTTTCTACGGTCGTAGATAGGTGTGGCGTTTTGTCTTTAAAATTTTAATCCTATTCATTGTTTGTTTCAGGAGTCTGTGGGTGGCGGGGGATGATTGCACTATCAGCTTGGTTGCTATCCGTAACACATAAAAATACACACACATATACGCCTATGCAACTAGGAAAAGCTTATCTATCATATTACTCATGACATGACTTGTCTCGACACTTGTGAAGGCAATATCATAAAGGTGTGTTTTGATGCGCATGAGTCATGATGCACATACCAACATCGTCAGTTTCAGCTCAAACTAAAAGACGTCATCGACAACAAGGCATGCCCAAGGCATAACCAAGGATCTCGTAATAGGTCTTTATTATCGTATTAAACGAATGTTCTGATGTTCATGATCCATTTCATGCTGAACTTAGGTATGGATAAGCGTATGCATGAAATATAGCTACAGTTTTATTTTATGTGCGCTGTATCTATTGGGCGGGGCGTGCGGACTACAGGTCCTTATAAAAGCCAGTCCGATTTGCATAGAAATGAGTCGACCGCTAACCAACATTCACACAGGAAGCCCGACCGTGATTAGATTTTGAAGATCTTTTTGAAGAAGCAAAAGGATATTACGTTTGCAGCTTACAAATACAATAATCGTTATTGTAACCGCTGTGATGTTCATGATTACAAGAAATATGAAATTCTAGGATCCGACAGGTAATTTTTTTCTCTGTGTGTTCTACCGACTTTATAACGGTGAGTGTTTCGAGAATTGTTTGACTTCACCTTTTCATCATTGCACCACTCCGAAGATTGAAGTTTCATCCATACAGATTGGATTCGTGGAGAACCTCTACGGTCCGATTCTCACGACCTTTTTTGCCACTTACTTGCTAGCTTTGGAATGAGCTTCCTTCTGAGATATTCCCGGAGCGCTATGACATGGGGTTCTTCAAAAAGGATTCCGGCGATGCATTGGCGATTCCTCTGGTATTGCTCATGTCCATAAACGACGGTGACCACTTACCATCAGATGGCCCGTCTGCTTTTTTAGGTTACTATATTTAATTTTAACTTTATTCGAGCTGGTTGTGATGATGAAATTTTATAATTATTTTTAAGCAAATTCCTTCAGTATACGACGACGATAGTTAATGGACGTATATCTACATACATAATATGAAATTTGTCAAAGATTTGTCAAGAATTTGTCATTTACCTGCCAATGCCTGCCTCCTATTTTCACTAAAATTAATACGTAATAACTTAACACGTATGTAAAGTTTAAGACGGCTTGTTTTTCAAATTCAAAGGTTCTTCATTGCACAGAATATGAATGTTACAGAGCAAACCTGTAAATATGATACGTATGAAGGTGAATACGCAAGTGAAATATTTCATCACAACATTCATGTGGGTACATAAAGGAGGAGGAACTCTGACCATAAATAAATTTTCTGGTCTGTAGCGTGTATTACAGACCCACATTGGCCACATTGAAGCAGTACGATTTGCATATAAATGAGCCGACTGGCCAGCTAACCGACATTCACACAGAATAAATAAATCAGTAGGAGAGGGGTCTAGATACAGTCTAATCTGAAGCTGAGATTGGATCTCGTAGAGGTTATGAAGCCTCATCTTCATAACCTATACAATAACTCTAATGTTGGAGCAGATTGGATAGTCAAGCGTTTGTGGATTGTGCTATATGATTAGGGTATAAATAATAATAATATATACAGGTCGAGATCCTTTACTTTAACAAGTGCGTGTCAGGCCACGCGCAATGTAGAGTTCCGAAGTAGTAAGTTTATCAACTATTACTCATTAACTACTTATGCTAACGTAGCTAAGATAGTTTTTTTTGTCAATTCATCATATACACTATTTTTGAGAATTTTATCACTTTTCCAACTCCAACCATTTAGCCGGCAGCGGGGGGACACACTTGATTCTAACCAAAATTAGCAATTTAAAGTCAAATATTTCGCAAACGGACCGCTAATTCCAAAAATAGCCTTAGAAGACCCATAATATTTTCGGAAGACCTTTTCAACGATATCCCTCACAATAGGGTACGCGACGAATAAAAAATTCATCCTCATGTTTAATATCTATAGCTCCCTTATAGCCTGAAAAAATGATTTTCAATATTTTATTTTACGAATCTGGAGTTTTAATAAATATGTATCTATGGCTAATTACAGTTTCCTAGCACTTATGGTCTTCTAAGATCATTTTTGGAATTAGGGGTCTGTTTTTGAAATATTTGGTTTTAAAATGCTAATTTTGGTTAGAGTCAAGTGTCCCTCCCTGCTGGCTAAATGGTTGGAGTTGGTCAAGTGAAAATTCTCAAAAATAGATTATATGATGAATTTACAAGGAAAACTATCAGGGCTATGTTAGCATAAGTAGTTAATGAATAATAGTTGATAAACTTACTACTTCGGAACCCTACATTGCGCGTGGCCTGACACGCACTTGCCCGGTTTTTTTTCTACTTATATCCCACAAATTTTAATTGATTTTGTAAGTGTAAAGTTGTACATGATGTACAAATGTAATTTAAGTACTGATGCCAGAGCACAATCTATTTTAGTATTTATATGCGTTGCACATTCCTCAATACCATCAAAGAAACATATAAGTACTTATATTTCTGTTACATCTGCTTACTATCGTTTATTACAGGACAAGTGCATGAATAATATACGGGACAGATCGCACCGTTAAAATGTTATAACTTTATAACCATTATAAATAGTGTTCCTGAATTAAATTGTTTAAGTTGAAGCGCTCATAGCCCAACGGCTTGCGTCGATCCTAAGTGATCGACAAAGTAAAGCAACAGCGGGCGCGGTCGGTAGTTGGATGCGTGACCGCTAATGGCAAAAAATTCTTATTTATTATTATTTTTATTTAACAGTTTATGTACACGTATAACAGTGGTTACAAAAGGTCATGAAAGTAATTTTGTACATAGGCAATGCTTGAGCGTTTCCGTGCTTCGAAGGGCACGTAAAGCCGTCGGTCCCAGTTGTTATCATAAGATAATAGTCGTTAAGCCATGTCGGAGGCCCTCGGGTAGTTTGAAAACTTCCGACACTCGGGTTGGCCACTAACACCTGCACCAATCCGCACTGGAGCAGCGTGGTGGAGTATGCTCTAGGCCTTAAGAGGAGAGACGTGCCCAGTAGTGGGCCATTAATGGATTGAAGCCAATTGTTTTAAAGCATACTCACACTAAATTAGCAAATGAATATTCACAAACGGCTAATTTTATTAACTCACAATTATTTAATACTATGGTAGCAATAAAACGGCTGACGATAGTAAACAAACGGAATAAATAATCCGATGCGCTACGGCCAGTTGGTTCAGACAGCATAATCCGCAATCCGTGATTTGATTTTCGGCTCCAACAGAGATTTGGCTTGACATCGCGTTGCAGCTGACGTCACTGGTAAAATTCAATACAGCATTTATTGAATTGTAAACAAGAAAAGTATCTAACTATCGCAACTATTGCTATTAAAATCTAGCAAGCTGATTAATTAATTGTTTAATTCCTGTTATGCTAAGTAGTTGAAATTTACGTACCTATTGCTTAGTTCCGATAATAATGCATTATGATAAACATGACCAGATACTATACTCAAGTTAGGGTCCTGACGAGGGAACTCAAGCAAAGTCGCAATATTTTTTCTTTCGTACCTTATATGTATTTACGCTAATAAACCATGTATTTAGTTATTAAACTATTAACTTGTTTGTTACGTTAATTTTCTTAGAAGATAAAATTGATATTCTTTTCAAAGTTCCTTATCAAATTTGAGACATGTAATTCTTACGATTTATAGTTAAAATAAAATGATACATGAAAATGAAAATAACGTGTAGGTTAATAATGATTTATCCGTAGATCGGAAATAATAGCTTTTTGAAGTGCTGAGCTTGGATAACATCGTTTTAATAATCGGCATCCAATTAAAAACTAATCCGTCATATTCAAAGCGAACACCATCAAAAGAACTCGGATAGATTAAGCGCCATAAACATCAATCAATTACATTCACAAGTTTACATAAACATTGTGAAACGATCAATGGACTCTACAATATACCTTCAATTAGTAAATCAGGCTACTCATGTCCATTAGAATTCCATTATCTATCTATCTAAAAATGTTTGTATGGATGTCTTTTACAGACTTTGAAACCATCCAACCGATATGCCCCAAAATGGTTTAATTTGAAAGGCAATAATGCGAAGATGGGGTGAGACCATTGAAACAATGCATTAGGCACATTTTTAACCCACTTCAAAAAAAGGAGGAGGTTCTCAATTCAACCTGGTGGTAGTCCAAGGATTGGGGACCTCAATACCTACCAATTTAACTCCCAATACTCCCATGTTTGTTCAGTAATATTCAGTGGTTTGGATGATTTTTGGGAATTTGTGATTTTCTTGAAGAAATCCGATTGTTTAAGAAAACTTAGAGATACAGCCTAACTGTTAGGTCTACATTCGTGATTTTTTCTTTTGTTTATGATTTACGTAACCAAAGTATAATATAAACATAACCAATAGGTAATAGATGTAACGTTATTGCCAGTTACAATATTGAAGATACGCTTAAGCAAAACTTTTCAACTTCTCTTGCAAGTAAAAGGTTTTTTAGTTTTACGAGTACGAATAGTTTTATCGCGAAGTTTTGAAAAGATAATCTTATTTAGTTTATTTTTTACGGGTAAGTCATTCTTATTGTCTAAGATGTAGGGTTTGTAGACTCAGAGCTAGTATAGTCAGACCTTATAGAGTAGGTTCTTCATGAGATCTGATAATCTTTTAATAATGAAAGCAGGATGGGCTTGTGAGGATATTAACCTTAAAAACTAAGAACCTCACTTGGTTAAGTTGCTTTGATTTCAAATAGGTATGTCGATGTCACATATTTTACGAGTTGACTGGATTTTGGTGGAATCTTACATGGTACGAAAATGACTGCATTGTTAGCCAATCATAATTTGACAACAATCACGGAGTTAAAGTTACAGTATTACAGTCCTTATAATGTTCATGAGCAGCAATAACTGCAAAAACAAGCAAATATATCAATCAAACATCCATTCTTACATGTATCCATCCGCCCGTCCACCCAAGTTACTAAAAACAGCATGATCAATGATATTATAAGTAAAAAAGAGCCATTGAGCGTGACCAGTGTTAATTGAAGTTCAAGTTTTAAGCAGATTATCGATATCCATCTACGGATGTGCCTATTGACAAATTCAGAATTCAAATAATTTTTTTATGTATACGTTTCTAGAAGCATTTACAGTAACTGGTTTCATAAATCCATGTTTTTATTTCAGTGAATTCGTTTCAGTTTTCCGCCAGTTATTGTTATCGTAGAGATTATTATTCATGTCCATCAACAGTAAACCCCGTGTTTATTACAGATCAAATAAATCTTTTAATACTGTATGGGAAATGGCTTCATTACGAATAATTTACACCTATGACTGTGATATAAAACTATTAAAACGTTGTTACTCCGAGTACATCTTTATGCACATGTAACTCGAAAGCTATTACGCTTTTGTTCTGCGGTCATTTTGGCGAGGTCGCTCCCATTCGGCACAATGATTCGACCCACATACATTTTTGTTGCTAACGTTCATGATGTTGGCTGTTTATTTTATTAATGTACACGTAGATTTGAGAGTTTCTGTAGTAAATGGTTATTAGCCATCTTTATTCAGCATTTAGCCAGGATGAGATTGATGAGATGATGAGATGAGTATTTGAAGTTGCAAGCATCCAT
The DNA here is from genome assembly GCA_963932265.1 of Thymelicus lineola. Classification (NCBI taxonomy): domain Eukaryota; kingdom Metazoa; phylum Arthropoda; class Insecta; order Lepidoptera; family Hesperiidae; genus Thymelicus; species Thymelicus lineola. The sequence continues at coordinate 5,254,138 of OZ010693.1, read as the reverse complement.
CAGCCTTTGGACGTCCTCTGCGAGATATAAGTTTTTTTAACGTGTGGAAAGACCTTCGTCTCGTCCATCCGGCCACGGGAAGTCAGACAGGGCTTGAACCCACTAAAGCCACACGGTGTCGACGCCTACCGCATTGGTGCCGGGACTGTGTGCTATTCTCGCTCCACTGCCCCGGCGCGGCGGCGCGGCCGTTATTATGGAACATTTAGAATAAAAACTTAGATTTTTTTTTATTTAATTAATTTTATGACTACTTTTGAAACGTTTGTGACACATGCATGCTATGTATAGTGTAGTTGAAAAGCCGCGTCTCGGGTTTTGGTCATGGGAAGAAAAAACGTCCCGTACTGGTTCTTATTTTTATTTTTTTATTTTATTTAACAGTTTATGCACACGTATAGCAGTGGTTACAAAAGGTCATAAAAGTAATTTTGTACATAGGCAATGCTTATTTCTAAAGGAAATCTCTTCCAGCACACCTAGGAATGGAAAAATGGTATAAAATTAATTTAGCGTGCACTTGTTTATAAATAGTATATAAGATACATATTAAAAATACCATGAATACATACATACATATATACATATATACATACATACATACATACATACATACAAACTATGCATACACTAATACATACACATTTTATAAATATATACATTATTAAATATATGGACAAACTATACATAGATTTATAGAAGAAAGAATAGTAACCATGATAGGATTTACGAGTATTAGCAGAGAGAAAAATAGTGTTCTTTTACTCTTTTTTTAAATGAATAAATTGATTGACATTGACGAATACTTGGCGGCAGTGAATTCCACAACCTAACCGCATGTACCGAAAATGAATGGGAGTAGGATGAGGTTGTCTTATAACTTATGGAAACCCTATACACAACTTCAGAATATACATATGTATAATGACTCCAGTGTCATTTATAGCGCTAAAATAGCTTTCTGTTAGCCCTTTTCACACACTCGCGCCCGTCACGTTCTCATAAACATCGGCACGTGACAATCACCAACAGTTACGTGAATTTAATTTGTAATTATCAAGCACGCAGTTAAACGATATCGCTTAATTTAACTGACGTGCGGTTGGAATGAAATGTAATAAATAGACTATAGGTACGTACCTACATTTGGTAGTGATTGAATATTGCGAAACTGTTATGGTGTAATGAATTTTTTTATGTAAAAATGCGTTTTTGATGTGGGATAATATAATGATTTAAGCAGTTTGAAAATAGATTTTCTTGCTTGGAGGCGCAGATTCAAGAATCGCGTCGCCACCACCTCATAACTCTTCTATTAGGTTCCCTACGGCTACGACTTGGTGATTCTCCCATCTGTGTATTTATTATAATTTAAAATAAAGAATATATATTTCTACAAGTCTAAGATTTTAGTGTTCTGCAGCAGCTCTATTTTTTACTAGCTGTTGCCCGCAGCTTTATACGGAAATTATGTTTTAACTTATTCAAACTTTTATCCTGTTTTCCCGGGAAACCTTTTAATTTTCCGTGGTGAAAAGTTGTCTAAAATATGACCCAGAGTATCGGTAACATCTTTATCAATTTTCATCGAAATCCGTTCTAGGATTTTTATGTGATGCCCGGACAGACAAACAGACACTTTGAGTTTTATAATAGTATAGACAATTATAATACGGGCTTCTATAATATAAAACAAAATAAATCATCCTGAATACTCTCGTTATCAAAAAATAGTAGGTAGGTATAAACTGGAAACTGCAACTTTTGGACATAATTGATAATTTAGTTTGTTTTCAATAAGAATCCAATCGGACTTTACTTGCGTCGACCATTCAAGACTAAGCTAATAATAAGTTAACTGGTAAGGCAACAGTACCTACCTACTTCAAGTCGCGTCGCTACAAAAATATGGTGTTATTTCTCAGGGATAGAAAAGTCAACTAGTTTACTGGATAAAAGTTAACAAATCTATTGGATAAACTCCTTCTTTCGCCTCGATATCATTCAACTTAATCTCGCTCGACTGATACAGAGGATTTGTTTTGTTTTCTATTGTATCTATTATTCAAAGTTTTTGCAAAAATTACGAATACAAAATTTAATTACAATATAAATGTGAAAGTTTGTATCTTTCACGCAAATATTACTGAACGGATTTTTATGAAAGGAAATTTTGCATACAGATATCTGGAGTAAGTATTTATTTTCCCTGAAAACGCAGACAAAGCCATGGATCTGGCTTCATTGGGCACGGTCTCCTCTTGAGGAGGCCTAAAACATACTCCACCACGCTGCTCCAGTGCGGTTTGGTGGAGGGGTTAGTGTTTTCAAACCACCCGAAAGCCTCCAATTATTATATGTTATGATAACAACCGGGACTGACGGCTTTACGTGCCCTTCGAAGCACGGAAACGCTCAAGAATTTTTTGCCACTAGCGGTCACCTATCGAACTACCGACCGCGTCCGTTTTTGCTTAACTTGGTCGATCACTTAAGATCGACGTAAGCCGCCGGGCTATGAGCACTTCAGCCGGGAATATAGTGGTGGTTAATCATTAATTTGTCAATTTAAACAAGAGTAATTGTCTGTCATAACAATCATGATACTTGGCCAAATCCACCCTAAATAGCCTAAATGATAACAAAAATAAGACTTAATTATGCTCAGTCTGCATTTAAGTTTATATTATCTCATAATATAAATCTTTCTCTGGTCAAGGGCCCTCAACGTAGAAGGGAGGTTGACGGGCATTTCAAGTTGGAATACGATGCTATTTTTATTTAGCGGCCGCCTAGTAGTCCAGGAGCTAATTGACGATTCATGCTAACACAGAATTGTAATAATATCAATAGTTTGAATTTTTGGGAGGGCAGTTATTTTACAAACTTCCATTAGGCACCTTTAATGGGCAACAAGCAAAGCAAAGCCACGACCCATAATTGTCCCACTGCTGGGCTCGGGGTCTCCTCTCACAATATGAGGGGTACGGGCTATAGTCTACCACGCTAGCCAAGTGTGGATTGGTAGGCCTCACACACCTTTGAGAACATTATAAAGAACTCTCAGGTGTGCAGGTTTCCTCACGATGTTTTTCTTCACCGAAGCAAGTGATAATTAACTTGTAATATGCCAGGATTTGAACTCAGGTCCCAGCGTTCGGGAGACCAACGTTCTAACCGCTAGGCTATCACTGCTAATGGGCAGGACGTAGGGATTAAAAGACTAGTAACACTGTACCACACCTATATGTTCCTGTCCGCATAAAAAGCCACTAGAGGGTAACGTGATCATATTTTTTCGTGTCAAAGCGGGACGCCTACTCCTACTACTTATTATGTCCATAAAATTGTTTTTGAAATATAAAAGTACTCAATTTGGGTAATTAATCTACCGTACGAATTTAGTGCAATGAATTTGATGTAGACACGTAAGCAGGTTTTTTTTAAAATTTTGTTTGTTTGGGAAAGCGAGACATTTTTGTTCTCGCTGGGGACAGCGGGACAGACAGCCTGAAAGCGGGAAAATCCCGCCTAAAGCGGGACGTATGGTAACTTTACACTAGAGTCAACAGCAACTATCCATTCGAAAAAAACCTACGTCCCTACCTATGTACCTACCTATGTATATATCTACGTATGTACCTACTGTCCACAATAAACTGATATTTTCCGGCTTTTATTAAGGACCTCTGAATAGACCGTTGGCTCCCTGCCTATAGCGGGATCTTTGCAGATTAATCTGCTAAGTGGTGAAATCATTTCTCGACACACAGGTAGCTCCGTGTTTCAATTAAAGCTGACTAAGAGTCTCGTTGTAAATGAAAAAGTAAATTGTACAGTCTAACCGGATAGTGAAGTTACTCTCGACTAAAGAGCTTTGTGTTCCGTTTTTACAAAGATTAGTCGGACTAATGAATTGTATACTATTTTTTTATACGGAGAGTTTATAAAAGTTTAAATCCTATTTACTTAACGACGTACGAGGTTAAACGTTATATGATCCTCCTGTTGGAGGTCGTAAGATTTGTACCATCTAATTACCATCCCCACGTTTATTGGGCATAGTGGTAGGGTTAAATAAATAATTAGCTAGTGGTAGCTAGCTACGATCCTCTTTTAGATGATTTAAATAATAATACTGTAACTATTAAACGTAACGTAAAGTATTTGAGTGTGTTTTCGACAAAAAAATCTGGGAATATTCATTTTGTTTATTTAGTAAAAATTATAAATACGTTTTTTTCTTACCATAATAAAAGAGTTTCTAAAATTTTACATTGCATATTTTGTTGTTAGCCATAACCAAAATTATTTTTACGAGCATTTGTGTTTTAATTAGATGTGAGTAACTAGGTAACATGGACAAACAAGTTTGAAGTTGTAGTCCATCCACTAAGGCATCAATATGCCTGAAGACCAAGTTTGAACAAGGTTCGGGCCCCTTGTGGCCGCAAACTTTCATTACTAAATTACTTTCGATCGATACATTTGCCCATAGGCCGAAGCACCCATTTAAATAATTACTTTAGATATTCTCTAAACGGATGCAAACCCAAGAAATATTCTAGGGAGTTTGTTGTCCAAATGATTCTGATTAGGAAAAAAGCGAGTTACTCGTAATGCCCTCTAGCGGAAATATCTGTAAGCTTATTTTAGCTTAGTACATACTATTATTTATTATGTCTTCTGTGCTTATAGTGAAAATAAGCAAATCATACATGTAGGCATTATACTACATACATAGTTATTTTATTAATACTTAATGTAAACGAAGTTTACTTGAATTTAATTTTTAAATATGTCGATATCAACCTGTCGAGGTCAGTGTACGTTTTTTCAGTTTGTTTTCTTTTCCGCTACGTAGCGCTGAGAGACTACCGATGAGCAACTTCATTCAAACTCACACGCTTATTAGGTCCATGTTCTAGAATTCGCTGTGGCAAAGACACAAAGTAGAAAGAACATCATAAACTATAGAGTCCACAAAATAAATACAAACGCCTTTGCGCCCCGGCGCGCGGCGCGGAGCTTTGCGTTAGTTTTCGTATAGATTCCTAATTTATTTTCAATTAAAGTATAGCCCATGTTATTCAAAAACAATAAACATTCAACTGGTGAAAGAATTTCTGAAATTCGTCCAGTAGTTTTTGGGTTTATCCATAACAAACAAACAAAAAATCATAACTTTCTTCATCGTAACATTAATTTGCATAAAGAATAGGGATGTTGACTAATTTTAATATTCAATTTTATTTTATAGATAGAACATTAATATTCACGAAAAGTTATAAAAATATTAACTTTCAAATTATAAACAAAAATTGATCAATAAACCCACCAAAAACGTCATATTTTGACGTTACTAACCGATAATTCATAATACTCGTATTACTATGCATATAAAATACGAGCAATGACGTCATAAGCTCAAAGTGGCGTTTTTTAACATTTTAAATTAATTATAATACATTTAATTTATTGTGATTGATTTCAAAAATGAATAATATTTTTGGTGTTTCAATGTTAAATATACTTTAAACATTTTACAGACAACTTAATTTACAGTTAGTGTCAACATCCCTATTATATTATACATCTGCTTCTGTCGGGTTTCGTACTCGAGACCCTTCGCACGGCAGACAGGAGCTACCAAGTCGGCGAGGTCGCCGGTGTTATAATTATTTCGAGCACCTATTAAAATGTCACGTTGTTCAAATGTCGTTTAGATAGAGTGGAATTGGGGCGCCAATTAATTTGAAGTGACCTTTCGTGATTTAACTTTATAATTAATAGCAATAATTACTACGTAGGGAGTGTTAATGGTAGTAGAGTCGGCAAAGGTTTCAATACCTTTTAGTAAATAAAGGAGATTGCAGGTAATAGCGGTGATAGGTGGTTTGAAAGTTGAACTGTTGGTAAATATTAACCGATTTAAAATCTGATGAAATTTTTCATCTTCCGTCTTAAAAACCTTCCCTTTCTTTATTTTTCTTGGTCGGCAACGCATCAGTGATGCCGTTGGTGTTGCTGATGTCCATGAGCGAACCACCAGGTGAATCGTGTCGCCAGGAGCTCGTTTATTGGCGGTTCAATAAAAAAGGAAAACCTACAATTTATGGCATGATTTATACATGAAATTAAATGATGAATTTATAAAAAAGCTAAGTCTCTTTTAACTGATGATTCATTTATTTATTCGAATTTACAATTTACTAATACATTATCTCATAAATTTTCAAAATCAATATCAATTTGAAATGATCCATCAAAAAGCCAATAACTTTTAATAAAACTTGAATACATTACCCGCGCAATGAAATTAAATCTGTCAGGACATTTATTAACAGTCGCTCAGGCAATAAATCCCAAACTTAGCTGACATTAAAGCACGTCCATTGCGGAGTGGTACAAGTGCTTAATAAATTGGACCCAACATTCTCTTGGTCTGAGAGGAAAATAGCCGAACGCGAACATATCACCGCCCACTCAAAGATGTTCTATAAATCAATACAAGTGAATGGCTCCAATGCATAAAGTTATTAATGCGTACCTAGGTCTACGTTGAGCAAGCCCCGTGTGCCATACAATAATTAAATCCACATAGCCTGTATCATCCAACTGCTAGTTTTAGACGACGTATTCCAAGGATACATTTATACTGTGGCTCCCTAAACGATATAGGTCAGGCACGTTTGTGAAAGACATAAATGTTTGAAACCAATATGTGATTCGATTCAGTTCCGTTCCTTTGAAAATAAATGCAAAATTTATGCGCGTCTCTTATTGAGAAAGTCGTCAATTAAAATAATGTAGGATAATATGACAGTGATTTACGACATCGGTAAGAATATAAGCAGTAAATACGAGGTAGAACCTTTATATAGATCTGATATAGAATACGTCGTAGCTGCTAGCTCTGTGTTGGAATCACGTCTTGGTATACCCGTTAAAAATCTGCTTTGAAACAAGTAGTTTCAAGCAAAATATGATAAAATTTAGGGTATCCACATCATCAAGGTATATTTTATAAGTCTCGGATGGGCAGTTGGGGACTTGCACACTTTTGAAAAAGTTCTACAAAACTGTTAATATCTACACAATATTTTCTTCCTGAATAAATGATAGTTATATTATGCACAAAATTAAAAAAAATTGAGGTCGTGTTAGATTACACTAGATCTTTCTTAAAGTAGTAGAAAAAAAATTTTAATTTAAAATTTCTGTCAAAACAAAAAAAAGAAATTTCTGTAGGTATGAAAAGTGAAAACTACTGCTGCAGAAATACTTAAATCGCTGAAGTATAATGAATTTATAATCAATGTCGTCTTTTAATATCTGATTTCTCATTACCGTTTTGTGATTTTTATGATTTCCACTTTTTCTTCTTTTCAAGCAGCGTTACGACGCCATAAAAGTATTGCAAGAATAACAAAGGAAAGAAGCCAAGCAAGATTGCCGCCACAGTACTTGTTTGTCGTTTGTGTTATTGTTTTCTGAATGATCATAAGCGACGAATTTCTGTTTAAGGTTATTTCTGTTATTTTTTTTTGCGTTTTCTTTCATATCATTTTACTACCGTATTATAATAAAACTCTACTGTTTGTCTGTTCGGGCATCACATGAATACCCTTGAACGGATTTCGATGAAAATTGGTGAAGTTGTTACTAATACTCCGGGTCATATTTTCCGGCAAACGTTTTTTCAGTATGCAAAGCTGCGGGCAACAGTTAGTCATTTTATAAAGTTTGTTATATATTGCACAAAAAATATTGACGATTATTTCGTTTACATTGAAATTTAAATTCTTCTAGTAATCATTTCGTTTGGCAGGCACGTCTCGTATGAATATTATCATCTGTTCGTGGAAACAGTATCGGTGCACTAACGAAATATTGGATTTATTTAACATAATTAAAAATCATTTATGCGTGCAGATATTTACCTTTTGCTATAAGTGCATTTACAGAGTGTGCTAATTTAAGTGAATTGTAAAATGTAGTATACAGTAATTTGATAGGTGGCAGGACTTCTAAACGGGTCTCGCGTTGGGGTACCACATTTCCATTCAATGTTTGTCACAGATGTCCATGAGCGGGACAGAATGCTGGCAATGTAAGCTCATTTGCTATCTTCAATACATATCATATAATAGACATGGACGAATGGGAACAACGTCAAGGAAATGTAAAACGCACAAGGAAATTAAATCAGACAGGGAAGTATTCTGTGAAAGCGAATTAGCAAGATCAAACGGTCGAAGTATTTGGACGTGACTTCCCAAAAGTTTACATCCCAAAATATTTTATGTGTGTTCATCAATTGTATTGAAACATCAAAAACTGACAACTTCTAGTAATACGGGGTAAGCTGACTGCTACTGGAAATGGGTTAAAGATTTACGACCACTATGTAGATTGCCAACTACGTCGCACACTGAGAACGTCTTCAGAATATCGGCTCTGTGACACGTAAAGTCATAGCTTACCCAAAAACCTTTTGGATTATATAATTTCAGCTTCTAGAACCAATTATTAATTTTATAGAATAGTCTGATTATTATTCAACATTTTTAGAGAAGCATTTACGAGTAGAGATTCGTCGATGGAATTGAATTTGTTAAATGGAGCTGCAAAGTTTTAATAGAATTCGGTTTGCGACAAATTGGACTGCGAAAACCAGGTGAAGATTAAAGCAGATTCATTGTTAAAACGTTCAGATAGATTTATACATTATAATGTGAATTCTGGATTAAATAGGTAGTTAGTATGGACTACGAAATTCATTTAATCAGATTTAGGGCAATTTCCTCACACGGCCAAAGTCTTCATTTTTCTTAACATAGTTTAGCCTATGTTCCTTAAGATGTAAGCTACAAATACTATCGTTATTTAATAAAAAATATGAAATTTCTTGGTTTGCACTTAATAACACAGTTTATATTATATCACAGAATACAGCGATGCCAGAGAAAGTTGTAGATCAGAATATTTTAGTAAACAACTTTTGAAAACGTTCAATTTATTGTATTTCTTGAAGCTACTTTTCATCTTCAATGATCTATTTTCTGTAATTTAAATGTTTTATTCCAAAAAATCTGTGCCTCATTTATTGAATTACTTTCATTTGATAGTACTGTTGAAGTTTTAATCGAGTTCGGTTTGCGGGGAATGGCGTTTCTACGTAATCCAGGTGAGGATTGAGGCCGATTCAGAGTGAATTAACGCGGCGGCACTTACAGCGCGCAGGCACATCTATAAATGGCGCAATTAACAGGACATCCTCTATGTGTGATGTAGACTACGCGGGGCAGAACCTATCACAAAAAAAACACAACCTAAAACAAATGGCTGTATAGATTAATATCAGTGGCTTCAATCTAAATTTCCCATTTCTGACCACGGGTTTTTCTTGAGGAGCGCTGCTGCTCTAATGCGGATTGGTAGAGGAGTTAGTGGCCAGCAGCACAAAGTCCTCCAACATGGCTTAAGGACAACAGCAACCAGGACCCAATGGCTTTATGGTGCCCTTCGAAGCGCTCAAGAAATTAGTTTAATTAATTAGAAATCAGGATAAAGGAGCTAAGAAACTCATACAAAAATTCTAAGTCTGAAATCTGCTACATGGAAAATCCTGGAAATATTTACCATAACTATTCGAGTTATATGTATACGTCGGTGCAGAAGAAGAAGAATAAGTTAGTTCTAATCTTTCAAATTAGGAAAAAGGAGAACTGTCAATATAGTAGACAGATCGGTAGGATTGCGGAATCAAAGTAAAACTAAATAATGCTGAATTGATAGAATTGGGTGTTATCAAACAATTAATGAATAGTATCCTTGTGCCAGTCGAATTGTGTGTTTTATTTAGTATCCTGGCAATCCTGACATATAACTACGCCCACAGAGAGAGATCCATGTTTATAGTACTGAAGTGCTGATGTGTGTGAATAGAGATGATCTGAACATACGAATGCATACCTCCGCAGAACGTGTACGATATATAAAAAACTTGAGAGGTGTCAAGGGACACCCGGATGGAACGAAGTTCCTTTCGATTTAAGTATTGTTTTACGCGCTCAGCAGTGTGATTCAGCAATATGAAACGAGCTCACGCTACTAGCGTAATTCAGAAAGTTGTACAGCGCCATCTCTGTAAAACTTTCTGAATCACTTCAAAAAGTGTCGTGGCAACTTTTCGAAAGAATTTTTTCCGTCTAGCCCCCTTTCATAACGCGCGTTATGGAACTTCGTTCCAAAAATACCATATACCATAACTATTCGAGTTATATGATAAAAAGCGGGCGAGTTCATAGGTACCTCGCTCCTAAGTAGTACACCAAGATGATAAACGACACACGTGCACACGATACTTGGTCTGCATTGTAGTAGTGACGTCACAAGTGATTGGCAATATTCAGATTACGTTTCGCCCGTACATCGGTATCTCGCAGGATACATTTCGGAACGTGTTCTGGAGATACATGACCCAGTTACCTGAGTTTCATTACGTCATTGGACAAACGGGGAGTAGAATAGAGCGCATACATACTTGCATACTGATAGCTCTGCTCTGTGTTATTGTTATCTGTGCTTGTATGTGTGTATGGGCATATTATTATGTGCATATATGTGAGTCTGGTTCATTGTTGGAACATGAAAATCCCAAATACTTATGACTATTGTTTCGGGTGCGAGTGGCATTTACGTAAGCGTTATGTTTCCCTGTGCGAAGTTAGTATGTCTCTAATTTGACTTACTTTCTGTTTGTTGATAAAACAGTTGTTACAGAAGCATTCTTATTTACAGAGCGGCGCGTAATCTATATAATGGTAGTACCAGAGTTTGGACCAACACAAGCATACCTAGTCATAGTGACTGAACGCAATGAGGGCACTGAGACATTGCAGCTCCCTTCAGAAATATACATATTATTATAGTCACGCAGGATTAAAGTATACCCCAAGGTCTCTTAGAAACAACTAGATCTGACATCTGTTGTAAAGTTGTAAACGATGGCAATTTACTAAGAATATTATTTTACTATTCATCAATTCGCATTAACAAGTTTTGAGGGGTAATATTTTATTAAAACTAAGACCTAAAGTCTTGTAAAATATTCTCCTTAAAGTAATTTTAAGAAAGCTTTTAACACCTTTCATGATCCTTTTACGCCAGAATATTACTTTTAGGCTATAAAATATTTATAGAATAATGTATAAAAGAGACTTATATTTCAAATATGAATCAGGAAAACCCTTCATTCGAAAAAAAATTGAAAAACTATAGATCATTCTATGCAAAACAAAGTTGTTCTTTAGATTAATACCACATAAGAAATAATAGTACTTATAATAAGTACAGAAAGTGAACTCCGCAAAATCATTTAAATAAATAGCGACTCTATCTCCAACATAATTAAGTGTAATTCAGGTCGCACAGTGCTAATTAAAAACGCGTAATGAGTTGCCTTCCTTTCTAACACTATCCTATTATCCTCTCTGGCAATGTCAGGGTTATCTTTTTTGAAAGAATAAAATAAATCTGAAAGTTTAGTGACATTAAGTGTCATATTTAATATTTGTCGTTGATTACGAACGTATGATAGCCATTATGAATTTTCTGAATTAGCCAGACATGTCGAATGCGACATGTACTTGTAACGTCATAGCTAAAATGCGGAGTGCGCCAGGCCTGTGGCTGTTTATACTTAAAAGTTTAGTTCAGGGTATAAAACCAGCTCGCAAAACATTCTTCAGATTACAGTGAGTCTGTATCAATGACAATCTATCTTAAGGCCCAGGAATCTGACCAGATCCATCGATACTGACTAGTGGATTCTTGCGACCGAAATACCGGTAGGCCGTTGCTCTTCACTGTAGTATATTTAAATCGGCGCGGCGCAATTAGCAGCGAGCGGGCTCATTACATGTTCGATACCCGGTTTAATTACACTCATAGACCATAGTGGCGTGTAGATGATTCTCGGAATATTAGGTACCATCGAGAAGAGGTTGTACTAACTTAGATAAAACATCTAAGATATTAGTTTGAATTTCAGTTTGGAAAGATTTTATGAATTTGACGGAACTCCTTCTATATACCTCTATTATTAGCCCTGTTGTGTTCAATCTTTACTATATTCGAAGAAGTAGAATTAGTGAAAGAACAATAGAATAAACTTTAGATCTTGTATTACATTTAGCTATCATTACTTTACAATATCATTAATCTCACAATTCACATCGTATCACAATAAATTGTACTCTACACGACGTTACGGTTTGATTAGACGACAAGCTACCATCATAAGTAACGGGTTTTGCCATGATGCCTACCGGCCGCTGTTCTGGAGGAGACGATCATGGTCTTCCACGCTAGCATCTGGTATGGTATCAAGACAAGTACATTCTTCTATGTCACTCTTTGTCTAAATTTAAACGCTGCTACACGGCGACCTATTCATTAAATTCAGTTCTAAGAAGTACGTGAAGTCTACTGCTTTGCACTCGACCAGAGGTTTTATGTTGCTCAATTAGGACTTGTTGAGTAAATCAGGAATTCTGGACTATGGTCTGTACTCTTCATACTGACCGAAGACAATAATGGAGCCCATTGACTCCATTGAGTCAATAATGCGTTGATGTAATGATGACTTCCTGAAATCTGGTAACAGTACATTATTATCACAAGCTACGTATATCTGAACTGAAACGAAGTCACGTTATATGGATGGAGTCAAGATATCAGGAAATAAATCCAAAAACTTAAATTTAATTATATCATGAACGTATTAAACAAAATTCTAGCTCCAAGAAAGTTACTTAATTTTCTAAAGAATTCAAACAACTACACTAATTACAGAAATATCTCAATGGTATTACAATGTAGGTAGATATTTACTTCAGCGACCGGCACTTTCCCATTAAGGTACGGAATTTTAATACTCTAGGGAATCTTCCATACATTGTGGTAACCAATATTAATTATCGCGCGTGCCGAAATGTTTTAAGGTCTTTTTGACGAAAATTATGTTGTGGATTATAATGATTAAGTAAATGTCTTTTGTTCCCTGAATGTTTTTTTTTATTAAGTGTAAGTGGCTATCGTCGCCAATAGACATCAGCAACACCAAAGACATCATTGATGCGTAGCCGGCCAAGAAAGATAGAATAAAAAGAAAGAAAGAAAGTGTGTGAAGTCTAACCGACCGTCAGTCTATGGATTGCACCCCACAGACGAAAAAAAGAACCAGACGTCACCTTGTCTTATCGAGAGTGCTTCGCTATCGCTTACCATGTGTGCGTAATTTTTAGTGCGGTCCGACCAATCCGACGCGGTAATGGCGGCCGATAATAATAACATTATGCTGTCAATGTGTGCGTGTGATAATCGTACGAATAGAGGAATTATTATTATCATGGGTGCTTCATTGAATTTGTTGCTAACAATCCATCTGGTTCCTTTTTTTTAAATTCTGTGACTGTGGTATAAATATTTGAAATGCAAACGGGTACTCACGTTTATAGTAACACTCAGTTATATGGCACATAGTCACGGCAGTACTGATAACTTGTTTGCGTTTAAAATGTTTAGTGTCTGCAAAAATATAAGTTTTAAATCAAATGTTGTACATGTGTTTGCTAGTCTGATGTTAAGCTTGGTGAATATGTGTGGTGCGTTTTGGTGCGACTCATTAACTGCCCAAGATTCCTACTCGCTATTCGTAAACAAAAGCGAACTTTATTGTTGAACAAATAACTATTTATTAACCTTACAGGTTTACGAAATGTGTTTAAGATCTAGTAATACTTAGTTAAGTAAATGGTATCTTATTTGTGTGGTTCGTTGAGTAGTGACCATTGAACGCGTCATGCACATCTGTGCTTCCTTATCAAAAAAAGATTCACAACAATATGTATTATACATAGTAAGATCTGATAAATCGAGCTGTTTTATTAATAAATTCGCTTTCATCCACCATCCATCTCCGTTATTAGAGTTCACGCGTTGAATATAAAAAGGCGATGGAATAAACAAGGCTACTGCTATATCCCTGGATTCCATACTTACGATTCGCTTTCAGACAAAACGCATATAAAAATGTTTTATGGTTCCTACAATAAAACAGAGAGCACGTGTTGCATTTACGTTAGTAAAATTCATACCTCGCCATCAACGACGGCAATGAAACCGGTACGAGCGACCTGACCCATATCACGTATTTATACGTGAAATATTAAAAGTAGTCGTCATGTGTATGATATTGTTACTTTTATTAATACAGTAATAGTAACCGGGTTTGTAGCGCACCTGGGTGTAGTAATAGAGAAGTCTTTGATACTTCATACGGCTTTTCTGAATGGCTTCACTCACTTATTGAGCTCGTGTCTCTCGTTCTGAGGAGGTATAGAACGTACTGCCTCACCCCGTTCCAGTGCAGATTGGTGGAGGGGTTAGTGGCCAACCCAAATTTCGGAGTTTTCATGTCGCCCAAGTGCCCCCGACATGGCTTATCGACTGTTATCTGTTATGTAATCTTCTTACAACTAGGACCGATGGCACGTAACTATTTGCAAATAATTTGGACGCACTCAAATGACTCAAATCAAATAGCAATGACACTCCAGAGAAACTTCGAGTGTTAAAAAAGGTAACAACCCGGCAAAAGATTGAGCATCAGAGCCGATATCATATTTATCATTATCACTGAAGAAAGAGAAGAGATAAAGGCAGAAAGAGATGTTAATAAGCAATCACCTTCTCAAAGTGATTCTTGTCCAATGACTTGATCATTGTAATTCGTGATTGATCAATTTTAGCAATTTCATACGCGTACAGTAATAGAAAGTGATTGTTGTGGGAAATGCTTCCGAGGGCAGTTTAAGCCATCAGTTCCAGTAGTTATCACATTATACCGGTCGTTAAGATATGTCGGATGTCTTCAGACGGGAAATTCTTACTTTCCTCCTGATTATTTCCACGTCAACGACATTTCTTTCTATTAGTCCGTAGTGTTTGCACTGAAGTTGGGTAGTGGTGTACGATACAGTCTCTTGATTTATAATACTCCTTTCGGTGGATTATAAATATTAAACAAATATTACTTTACTTGATTTGGCTTACGCTGTGGTTACAAAAGGTACCTTATTATTGAGGTAAAAATAAAAGTGGTTGTTATGTAGAATGTAGATCGATTATATTCATGACATTATACAGAATTGACCTAAATAGCGCAGTCATTTGTAAAATATGGACGGTACTCGCTGTATTGTGTCCAAAATATGACTTAGACATCAGATACCTTCACGTTACTACTCGATTTTCTACCAAAGTACACTATTAAGGGACAAAATGCTACATTAAATCAGCCGCAAAGTGTTACAGAAATTTTGCACAACTTAACCGCCATTTCAGTTGCAAACCATTTTAGAATTTACTTTCATAGAATTAAGACGTTTTATTCATTGCGTTGAAAGTTTTGAAATGTGTAGCTGTATCGTGTTCTGCCGATAGCATAATATTCGCCTAATGAGTTCGTGTTTTGCGCACACAAGCGTCTGCCGGAAGCGAAATTGCGTCTCGTGTAGGTTTACCAACCGCTCGAAGCCGATAAGATGCGAAAAATATAGTGTGTAGGCGGTGTTTACTGAATGCTTTAGGTACGTATTGTACTTAATTCTTTTAAGTGACTACAGCTGTTTAGAGAGAGAGATATTTTAGGTCAAAATGCTGCACTTATAACCTCAGTGCTTTGAAAGGTATGCACAGGCTTAGGTATGTAAAGGTGCTTTTCTCCATTGTCGGAAGTTATGTGTGTTTAAACTTATCATAAATCACGAGATTTTCCATCACCTTCGCCGCTGTTTGTGAATCTGTCAAATCGCCCTTGACCAGCGTAATGGACAATTGTAATACTGGCATTCCTCATCGTGCGATATTCTGCCTAAGTCTAACCAGTGGGGAAGTTATGTGTGGCTGATGTAAGCTTTAGTGATTACTTACATATTCAACTTTTTAACTTAACTAATTGTGGACTGAACATATTTTACTATAATACGGGTACTCACAATTATTAGACCTTTAACACATAATAATATAATGTACGATATATGATCCACGATCCATGCAACTGGATTGAAATATAATGAGTACCCGTATTATAGTAAAATTTCCAATAATAAATACTGTTAGTAACAATATTACTTTTGCAATAATATTACTTTACTAATATTACTTTTGTAATATACATGCAAACCTATTACGTTAAGCTGAGTATGTAATCAGAAACATCCAATTTGATCTCTGCATCATTGTAAAATCGTGCTACATTCATAACATTATTATCATCTGATGATCGAAATAAAACGATTCTTTAATAAATAGATTTTATTTTATCAGCAAATTATGAATAGTATTATGATCATAATATGTGAACGCCATGATAATAATTATACTAGCTGCTGATTACATCTGCAGTTAGTTTAGTAGTATGTATTGTATATTTTATGTACAGAATGTAATATGATTATGCCTTTCCTAAGGTAAACTCGGATAAACAAAAATAAAGACAAATAAACATTTTAAACTGGATAATATAAATAACAATAAGTATTGAACAAAACGCAGTTATTTCGAAATTACCCATACACACAGGAGTATACCTATAAGATTTATAATTTTAGATCAATGTGATGTCCGGCACTTTATAGCACTATAATATGGTTACCTCAAAATTAGTTACAAGCAAGCTAGTTGTAAGTATTAATTTTTTATTACCGGTAACAACTAAGCGATCGCTCGCTCTTTTGATATTCCCGCAGAATAGTGGCTTCATTATTTATGAATTAATTACCTAGTAGCTTCACTTTTTTCAGTATATACAAAGTAGGTACTTTTTATTCACTTCCGAGACATGCTACTAAGTAAGCGTAATATTTTTCATAGAAAGAGCCGACAAATGAGCTAAAGATCCACCTGATAACGAGTGGCCATCGTCACTCACAGACATCAGCGACGTCTAAGGCACAACCGATCCGTTGCCGGTCAAGAAAGAGAGAAGAAAAACAAAGAAAGAATTGGCTCTCACTCAAGCCCCCAGTCGCATATTGCAACATACATTTAAAACCGTAGGAATATCCGTCCAGCATTCCGAAACACATACTTGCAATCGCGAAATCAACTGAAGCTTTGTGAATTATATTATTAAGGCATATACTTTTTTCAGTTCATACCAATAATAAACTCATGAAATATGTTAAGTCTAAAGGCAAGCATGCTGATTCTCCGATACTGCAACTGGATGACACACACATGTGACAGTTCAAAATTGACTCTAGAAAGATGGCGGAAGATAGCTAGACGAGAAAAAACTTTCATTAATATCAACATCATGCTTTTATTTTACAGTAAACAGTCAACCGAAGGAGCGATGAAGGAGAAAGGTTCACGAATGGCGGTCATGCTAAGGCAAGGCTTGGCAAAGTTTCATATTACGAACCCTATACGATTGTAAAGATGATGAAAATAATTGGTATTCTCTGAATTCAGAGCGATCGAGACCAGTCACAGTGGTTCGAGTTAGTTTAAGGCAACTTCAAAAGGCTAACAAATGGATGAATGGAACATTTCATATACCTAGAAATTAAATCATTATTCGCCAAGATGCTCAAATCTAGGCTTCAATGTTACATTTTATCGTCTATAAAAACCGTCAATTGTATACCGCGCCCAAAGTGAAAAAGGGAAAGCAGAATAATTTGTCATTTGATGCGCATTAACAAATTCGCCCGCGAAACAAAAGCGTGTGACATTAAGGAGTGGCAACTGGCAGCCAAATGGCACATTAAAATGTCAAAACAGACGTCACGTCACGTCACGTGCAGTGACGAGTGTAAGGCTACCTACACGCTAGCAACTACACCGACCCTTTAAAACAAATAAAAATATTCCAACCGACAGTTAGTTTATATTTATTTATTTATATTAAAAACCAATATTTATATTAAAGGGCAATATATTGGCTAAATAGTATTACAATAATCTAATATTCATTACTATTTAAGACATAGAGCAAATACTATAAAATACATAAACTGATATTATATGACGCCGTGTAGCAGCGTTTGAATTTCGACAAAGAGTGACATAGAAGCCTGTCATGTACTCTTGACACAATACCAAATGCCAGCGTGGAATACCATTACCTCCACGGCAAGAACAGCGGCCAGTAGGCATCATGGCAATACCCGTTACGGGCGTAGAGGGTTACGTAGAGCGTCCTCTAAATCAAAAACAGTGTCTTTCTAAATATGGTGTTGTTATTTCTAAAGTGTATTGTTTCCACTTTTTCCATACAATTTTTTTAGCGTAGTAGCATACGCCGGGTATGTATGTATGAATGAACCGTATCCACTAGTCAAAAATAATTTTAAATATTGTCTCGTGTTTAAAAGACCTAATTTAGCAACATGAGTGTAATGACGAACAATTACAAAGAGAATACTTAAATGTCCTTGGACAATCACAATGTTTTAACATTTTAATTTCGTTGCATTATACTCGTATAGCTACCTGCACGGGTTTAATCTCATTATGGCTAGAGTAGATAACAATAAAGCGTATGAATTTTTTAACCCACGAGGAAAAAACGGGCGTTATAAGTTTCACGTATGTATGTGAAAACATAATTTAATTGAAACATGATGATGATTAAGTGATTTGCAAGAGTGTAATTAGCTACGATTGAATCAGCCTTTTTGGAGTTGTTAAAGAGGTGATGAAAACTTTAGTGGTCTGGTTAAAAATTTAGTATCTTTTTGGATATCAAATTAAAATAATCGTCTTTTATCTCGTGTTTCTTCTAGTTCTAGTTTAACTAGTGTTTAAGATGTTTAATTTTTGATAATGTATAATCCATTAATCAGTTCTCATTTGATCTTCAGATTATAAAAAAATATTTCGCGGAAATTTTTATGAATACCAAAAACAAACTGAATTTGAAATTCCATCAACATCTGACCATTAAAAAACACATTTAGCGATATACTGCAATGTTACTGACGGCAGAGTCATTTAATTTAAATAGCATCAATGTTTTATGATCCATCCATAACCATTCTACTTGAAAATTAACTTCATTTGTTTATACGGAAAATCCCATTACAAATATTCCAGAATCGGTGTAAAGAACAATGCCGAACTGCCATACATCGTTTTATTTCATTTTCAACTTTAGCGTCTTAAAATAAAAAAAAATCTAAAAATCGCCGCTTTAATTTCTGAGCTTAGATATATAAGAATTTTCAGCAGACACACCCCAGAACCAAAGTATTTTGAGATTGAATTCTTAAAAGCATTGAGTCATAGAGTAGGGGAGATTTACGGCTGCCTGTAATTTTTACCATTATTTTATTTGACATTTTTTTGATTGACAACCTGAAATGGAAATTTGACATCATTACATTTGTCATACCAACATTTATAACGAAATTCTGTCTGTAATATTGGCTAGAAGTCTCCCTATATCTTGCTTGATACAAGCTATGTATCGAAGTGAGTGCCCAAATAAAAATGGACATTGTTGACATCATTGTTATTATAGTCAATTCACTTATTAATAAAATTATTTTACACTGGGTAATACGGGTACAGGTATTAATTTTAAAATACGTAAAAAATAATTGAATTGCTTCGGTATAATTGACGTTTTAAGACGCTAACAAAAATAAAAAATAATTTTTGGGCATTGTTCTTTCCATATTTACCAATGTGGATTCCTCTATTTCAGCTGATTGTCTCTATCTGTTATGTTCCGGGTTCGAATATCAGTACAGGGTATGTACCGAATAGACTTTAAGCTGAGTCCAGTGAAAAATGATGCGTAGATGAAGCCAATTACAGGGAACTCTTAGGCCATTCGAAGGTCCTTGACATCGTTCAACTACTGCTATCTATCGAAACAACTAAAGGTTTTACGCCTTTTGAGGCATAATAATAATTATTTTACAACTGAATTATGAACTACATTACTGAATTTTGAGAGCTTCCAGGTATTTCGGACGATCACGTATGATCGGCAGAAAGAAAAATCATGATATTCATTATCAAATCTCGTATAGAGCGTAGTTTCATCCCACTTCGTACAAAAAACGTCAAACGGCAAACATGTTTTAAAAATAGCGTTCTTTATTTGAACACACTTTCCCAGTAATAAAATAAGTACATACTCAATCCTTGTTTACGTAGTTCGGTGGGCACAACGGTGCCATCATCTTAGGCATTTCACGCAGTCACATAACGTAGATTTTATGACAAGTGCATAAAAATCAAAATGGTTTGAATTCCACGTTGTTGTGAGATTGTGAGATGGTGCAATTAATGACCGTAGAAGTACAAAGACGCCGGCTCATAAAACACTGGATGGTCAATAGTTTAACGACTTCTAATTTGCCTTGTTTGAACTCTGACGATGGCTTACTTTGAGACGGATACGTAAATTGCGTAAATTTTCTTTGAACGACTATTAACAAAATTCTATTATAAAACAGTGTACTCGTATACTAAAATTTTAGTTGTAATTTAATAGGAAAAGAGGACGTATTATGAGGATTGATGTTCCAAAGATTTTTAGACAATTTGACAAACTCTTATGAGTTGGCTTGATGGTTGAGTTGAGGGAACCCTTTTAGGGTTTACTCTCGGGACCCACTATATTATCTACATCTATCATATTGTACTCTTCCTCGTTCACGAGTATGATTTCACTTACAGATCATTTAATTTAATCGTTAATTTATCATAATTTTATAGTTGTGTTTGTTATATCATTATAAACGTTTTATATATTAAATCGTCAAACAAAAAATAAATCGATTTTCCTGGGAATATCAGATGCAAACCTCTTTTTATTCTACGTCATAATTAACAGTTTCCGAACATTCGGGACACTGTTATTAAATTCGTGTTTCTGAAGTATCTGAATTTCGCACAATTTTAACTTTACCATATAATTTGGTGGGATTAATTTCGAAACGGTAGGCAGACACCTGTAGCTGTCTTAATAACCAGTTGCGAAGATTTATATCAGGGTATGGCTGCAATTATGCAGAACAAACAAAAGATGCGGGATAATTCTGGTTTGTGTAGGTAGCAGTGATATACGTATCTTTGTTTAGCGGTCGTAAGCCCTATTCTATCGTATGTAGAGCTGAGTATCTCATAGAATGGGACACGAAATTGGTCTGAAATTGAATAAAAAGTAAATATAAAGCTAAGCTTATTTGACATTCTTGAAAAATAATGGTAGGATAACATTTTTGTGTATTAAAAACCAAGTGCGTGTAAGTCACGTAGGCATTCGTAGTTGTATGATGGATTATCAGTTATCACCAGTTAACTTGCTTAACAAGCTGTGATTTTTTTTAATGTCTAAAAATTTTACAGGAAATTACTTACTTGCTACAAAAAAAATTGAAAAATTTCTAAATTTGAAAAATTGTCTTCACGCACCCATAATCTTTTTCAACACTTCTCACTAAGAGGAGAAAAAATCATCAAAAACCGCTTTACGTCTAGGGTGGGTAACCTTAAAAAAATGTCGCCAGACCATTCAAGTCAGACCTCAATAATATGTTGCAAATTGTAAAGATATTATTTGAAATTTGAATGTGTTTTTGAATTAGAAATGACGCATATAAAAGTCTATTGTGGGCGTGTGTTTCGTGATCAATTCAGGAGAAATAATGCCATGTCTAAGAATATTGTGCACTGAATTTCTGTCCACAAGATTCATATGACTTGCGGTTAGCGTTCGCGTTGATATCAACTCGTTCATAAATTGTATGAGAATTAATGCAATGACATGTTACGTTTTGTTCTAAGGCCATAGGCGATGTTTTATCTCAATATCGTATAGGATTACGAAGTTAAGGATCGTTGAAATTAACTATTATTAGAGTCTTCCTTAAGTATAGGACTAATGCTGATTTAAAATTGATTGTCATTAATATCAAAACTGATGTTTAGCCAGTTACGAAGAGTTCTTCTCCATTTGAGCGGCGTATTGTTGGCTAATATATCGCTACACTAGGATTTACCTTTTATGACGTTTCTTTTCTTTCCCGTAGTTAGAATTATCTCTATGCGTTATTGCAAAATTGTTGTTTCTTTATAGTTGCATGGTAAAGCCCTTAAATCCTGATTTTGGAATCAGGATTCATAACTTGCCTCGTTACTAAAAGCACTGGAATGTCTCCTACCGGCTGCCACGTTACTCCAAAGTAAGCCTGTGTCCTGTTCTTTATATTATAATAATATAGTCTGTCAGCCAACTAAAATGACAGAATATTTTAAGTCGCTTATAGAACACAGACATGACTTCTGATTTTAACCACTAAAAGCGATGGTTAACATACTAGCAGCATTGCGCGCTTTAGAACTTTTGCGATTAGCGGTTACCCATCCAAGTTTCGCGTGCGAAGTTTACTCTGCTGATCAGTTACAAATTACAACCGTCGCATCAGTACTATTATGTCTTTTGGGGTCGCATTGGGATGTGTTTCAGTACCTTATATTTATAGTGTTAAAACTTTTGATTATAATGCACCAGTGAATTTGTTAACCCTACACGTTTACTTTGTTTACCATTTGTACGTGAGAGGTGAAGAAATCGTGCGAAAGGAAATTGGCCGTTTGTCTGTGCCCACAATTCTCTCTAACGTACGGGGCTCCTATTTGTTTTATTGTTCGAAAATACAACGAAAGCGAGAATGAATTCGTTTTTTCGTATCAGTTTTTATCGCTCGGAAACGCTCCGAATTCGATTTGCTTCGAACACACGTACCTATTTTTTGGTCTGATGACAATCTTATTTAATTTACAGTGGACCATCCGTGCAGAATCCAATCAGCGAAAAAAGGCAGATATATCGCTTTGTGTTCTTTTACGAATAAAATGTACGTATAAATATTCCGCTGGCATAGTCCCGGCATACAGCAGCAATTTATTATTTTGTTACGCTTGTGTTGCTTATGATTGTGTGGTAGAATAAAAACTAATTCTTGTTTTTTAAATATCTTTCTCTTTCCCTCTATATTTAAGTCTTTCTTCTCCCTTCTTGCTTGGCTGACAACGCCTCCGCGATATTTGTTACGTCGGCTCTTGTTGGTTCGTTTGTCAGCTATTTACATAAATAATATCTTCATTATGTACAGGGCCTTGGTTTTTTTATGCCTCAAGCAGGCAAACGAGCAGACGGGTCACCTGATGGTAAGTAATCACCGCCACCCATGGACATTAGCAACACAGAGGGCGTCACCAAGGCGTTACCGGCCAAGAAGGAAGAGGAATGCTTTTGCCATTTGTAATATCAATTTTATTGCTAATGATTAAAATATTTATAACATAATTTTTAGTCCCTCGGCATGAGTACAACTTTCACAATAATCTCTCCTCTTTAGTTCTGTCGATTCATTCAAAAGTACAAACTTAGATTTACATGAGCTGGCTTAGAAAACTTCCGACATTTCAGATGACCTACCA
The DNA here is from genome assembly GCA_963932265.1 of Thymelicus lineola. Lineage (NCBI taxonomy): Eukaryota > Metazoa > Arthropoda > Insecta > Lepidoptera > Hesperiidae > Thymelicus > Thymelicus lineola. The sequence continues at coordinate 5,230,600 of OZ010693.1, read as the reverse complement.
TCAAACACACATTAGTCCCATATAGAGTGGTTCGTGGAAGCTATCAATCACAGGAGAACAGCTGTTGGAGATTATGGGCACATAGCACAGGACCTGAATATTTCATGCGGGTAAGTGCCCTGAGATTTGGGACCAAACTTGTCTGTTAACATGTTCAGATATCTGAGGGTATTTGGGAGAATCCATTATACTAATGCAAGTTTAACTGTCCTCTATACGATTGGCGGGTTTAGTTTGGAACTTGTAGGTCCAGCTCTGAACATACTAGGATGATATTTTTCACAACCATAGATACACAACGCACTGAGTGTTCCTTTCGATAGAACATCAGATATGCATTCTCACCCTCGGAAATCCATCCATCGTCTAATACATCGCACTTTAGAAGCTGACGAGTATAACATTACTTGCCGATTTTTCTCAAGCTTTGATTTGATGGATAAATTCATCTTATACTTTATAAGAAATAGCCATGTCCCGAACAATGTTCGTGCATTTGTTTTGCGTGCAAGCAGGCGTGCCACAGGAAGGTACCGAAGGTTTCAACGTCACCTTATAATCTCAGTCCACCAAAGGCATTAACTATGCTTTTTCGGCTAAGAAGATAGCGTAGGACCCGCCTTTTCTAGGTTGCTGATGCTACAGCTGGTGCAGATTAAAATAATGCTAATAATGTATAGCAAGAGCGTGGCTAGTCCTATCCTTTAATCTGGTAAGACGGTGGCCAAGAAACCTGCAAACTAGGCGGCAGTTTCTTGTCGGCCCATGCAGTGGTAAAGGAAAACATTGTAAGGAAACGTTACTAGTAAGTTCTTCGTAGCATTGTTTTGAAAATGTGCTAATCTGTATTTGCTAGATGATGGCCTCAAATTTTTAGAGCTTATTTATTTTCTAACCAATATAATCATCACTATTTTAACTCGTAACAGCTGTCTTAGTGCTAGGCTCGGGTCATTTCTCATAATGTAAGGAGTAGTTAGCGCACTTTGGTCCAATAACAATGCCAGTAGAACAACATGGATGATGCTATTACAGAAAAATGTAACTTTGTATTGAACGTAAAAACATTATATTTTCGTGTATTAATAGCGGGTAAAGCAGTGAGCAATAACATTGTTATTCACAATCCGGCGCTTGTTTCAAACACATTATTCGAGGCCGACTGTTTTCTTTACACTTGATTTACGGTCAATAGCGTTTATGACTGAGCCGAAACTTTGTTACACAGATTGCGAAACAAGGGCATGGGTTCATTTATTATTAGGTACTCATTTGAATAAAATAACGACATCGAGTGGAAGTTACCGATAGTGGTGGTTATTGAAAGGGAAATAATAAAAACAGTAAATTGTGCATAGATGGTAAAAATAATTTCTCAAAAGAATCAATATTTTTTGATTCTATTGATAATTTTTGATGATTTTTTGATGGGGGCAGATGCTAAGGTTCTTTACAGTCTACATAATATGTATCAACTGGTAAGGTAAGGCTATGAATAATTAAAATACACGATCATAGAAAATGATCTATTATTGAAATACACCCTAATATTTTTTTTAATGTATGGTTCAATTTTCTATGCAATAGTATTTACTTCTTACCACCATGAAGATTAATTATTGGACCATCATTCAACGATCAAGAACTCATTCAAAAGATAGACTGGACATTGTTTAAAATATAAGGTAGAAAATTTGTTTTTACCGCTGAATATATATTGAAATTGACATCAAGAGACTAGGATAAAATTCACTGTTTATTATAAACGAGCTGTGCTCTGCGGTTTCACTCGCTTTAATTTGCAGAAAAAAATAACTACTAAAATATATCCTATTATATAGTCTATCGCCTTTCTCGATAAATGGACTATGAAACAAAAAAATAATTTTTCAAATCGAACCAGTAGTTCCTGAGATTAGCGCGTTCAACCAAACAAACTTCAGCTTTATAATATTAGTAGGTATAGATATGTATTGAAATAAGTAACACGTTAAGCCTAGAAGATAATTCACTGTTTATTATATGTAAATTCTAGATAGGTAATAATTATATCAATAGAGTATACCTACAGATTCTGATGGGATACCCTTTGTCTACAATCATAGGCACGGTCTTTGTTCAGTTGAGCCGTCGAACTTAGGATTCCGGAACGCTTAATTGCTATTTGATGATTGCTTTCTGATATTATTATACACATACTAGAAATACCTTCTCGCTAATGATTACACGGTATGTATGCACAATAATTTGTGCCCCATAGAATACAGTCGTAACATCAATAATAATAATTAATATAGTGAAATTAATATTTTAAAAACAAGCTTTTAAAAAGTGTATGCTTGTGTTATTGGCCGCTGAAGATATATTGTCTAGTATGGAGCAATTCCTCAGAGTGGCGGTTAGGTTATGTTAGAGTTAAGGGTTTAAATTGAATGTTTTTTATTTCATGTTGGCTGTCGAAGAGGTCTCTCGTCTAGAGCCAGCTTTGAGCATAGTATCAAATCACCATTATGATAAAAATGCAATGTCACCCATAAATAAGATACATGCTACCCAGGTGCTAACAAACTCACTAAAAACCAAGTTTAATAAATTATTGTAACAAAATACTAACAGCAACTGTGCTGACTGCTTCGCTACAAAAGTTCTCTGTCTGTAACTCTACACCCTGAGAGTTGCAGTCAGGTTAGGATGACGTGAAGAAATACTTATTACAGTTAATATTGATTACTAACAATATCAGTATATTGTTCACTAATTACTTTTTTGGTAAGTTCTTCTTTGTATAAACGCTACACACTCATAGCCCCATATTTTTTATTCATTTTGTCTATAACCCAACAGAAAAGTAAGCATGCTAATATTTCTGAAATAATTTAGATGTGAATTTCGAAAAGGAAAAATAAAAATTATTTTATAAATATTATATTACACTTACGACTTTATTCACAGAGGATTCCTAATTTCTTTGCACACAAAAGCTTCATTTAGACACATCTGATGTAGGAAGTAATTTATCTTTGGGAAACACGTGAAACTTTCGAGTGATAAAACAACGTTCGTAACTGAAACTACGTTTAAATTTATGCTTAGGATATGATAATAATACAAAATTATGGATAATAATAATTTTATACATCATGCTTCATAATAATAACTTTCGTGTATAGTAACGGGGTAACTATCATAAGTTCGATAAATATTTGACCGAATTTCATTTCACCTAAAACTTTTCAACTATTATTGTTTCGTTTTTTTTACTTCCTGTATATTTGTGACCAAATAATATTTCGTAAAATGTTGTTTCGGTGTGGTGAAAATATGGCAAATAAATCAATTGGCAAATGAAAAAAAGTTCAAAAGAGTTATTTTGTAAACCGGCGAAATATGGTTCGGTAAAATACCAATGACATATGATATTTCGATGACCTAAAAATATGTCAGATAGCAAAAAAGACGTTGGTCAATAGTTTTCGGTGAAATGATATTCGAATAAAAAAAATTCGGAAAAGTAAGGGTGCCCCATAGTTATGGTACCAATGGTAACAGTCGCTAAGCCATTGCTGAGACCCTACTGAGGCATGAAAACTTCCGATACTTGGTTTGGCCACTTGATCAATTCGCACTGGAGCAGCATGGTGGAGTATGTCCTAAGAAGATAGACCTGTGCTCAATATGTACCTAGTTAGTAATTAATGGTTTGAAGCCAGCCATAGAAATAGTATAAATTATACCCCTTTTGTTCTATAATCTGAGATAGTGTTGAATTCGATATGATGTAGTTATGTATAATAATATGAGAAAGATATTTATTTAATATTACAAGAAAAGTGATCAAATCCGAATTGTGCTTTTTTCCTAAACACATCCTGCATGAGATTAAGCATATCAAGATAATATTTCATTTTTAAAACGTGAAATCCAAATGCTACTAAGTGTGTTTCTTCTCAAGCTAAACAAATTGAATATTCTAGAGCTGCAAGTTAGCTTTAAAGTGAATTTCGCGCCTGCATGATGTCACAAGCTCATAACGTCACAGGAACTATGTAATTAAGGCGCATAGTTCACTCTTGCGACACGTCACTTGGACGGCTGCTGGGCTGGGAATTTAATACTATATTGTTGGTGTTGGGAAATTTTGTTGTTGAATGTACTTGATGGCTTGGTGATTTAATAAAGAAAGAACTTACGTGTGGAAGCCAGTGTATATCCTTGTCGTTGATACTTAAACGGACAGGGCTATCTACCAAATGAGTGTTCGCGTGTTTGGTTCGAATCAGATAATTATTATAAGGAGTATTAGAACTGGCTGTTGTAATAAATTTTTGTGTATGTCTGCGACACCAGTAACACAGGGAGCTGTGGGTCTTAGGAAATAGGGGAACTATAATACGGAGATGGATGAAGCTTACAGCTCTCTAACTGTCGAAGGCATAGTTATAATTCACAACTCACTGCAGTAAATATGAACTTGTCCAATAAACTGTCGCTAACCGCTCACCAAATACGTAGTAACAGACGATTAAAACCAAATAATTTTATTATTTACAGCTAAGTCACCGTGAAAATGAACAAAACAATTGTCTTAAGCATCTATCTTGTGAAGCAAAGTTATATTAATGTGACACATTTTGTTATCCTTTGAAGTCGTTGAACCAAATAGGGCGATAAATCGTCGTACGGTAATAACAATTAATTAGGGAACTTATTACATAGTGTCCGGGCAGTGCGGATCATTTGTTAAATTGTGACGAATGGCCTCGTTCCCGCTACACCAACATGGCACAGGTCTTGTAAGTGATGACTACGAGTTACGGTAATAGAAAAGAAAAGGATCATTTTCTCATGAATTGTTGAACGCAGAATTATTTTAAGCTTTTTTAATACGTCGTTTGTGATCAGATGGCGCTTAGGTATATTATGTATGTACATGATATTAATTTTGCTATTCCTTATAATATTAGGATTGTTACGAAATAATTAATATTGATATTGTATGATATCATTAATATACTTTATAAGTTAGGGAACATACCAAAACCACGTGCCTTATTTAGGGGGGGAGGGGGGTCTTCAAAACACCACGATTGGTCACAGAGGGGAGGGGGGGCGGGGTTTAGGTTTTTGTTACGTAGTCAATATTTTAGCAACCATTGCGCCACAAGTCGTCAAATATAAGCAAAATTATTATTTTTTAACTCTGTTTTTGCAAAAAAGTATTGAAAATCGTATTTATCAATTACCACGTGAAAACTAGGGGGGAGGGAGGGGTCTTCTCATATACTACGGATAGTCACGAAGGGGGGGGAGGGGGGTAAAAAGTTGGAAAAAATGGGTTACGTGGTTTTGGTATGTTCCCTTAGTGGTGATGATGGTAGGGTTTAGTGGCCTGAAGGGAGATTCTTTGTATACTTTGTTTATGGAGATAATGTGCGAATAAAAACCTACCACCTTAGGTTTCACAATCAAAACTGTTTAATACTCATCCAAGCATCATACAAAGGTTATTCTGCTTACTGCTATCAATGTAGGCGTGGAAAGATTTCTTATGATCTGATCGATCAAACATCGCTCTGGACGAGCTTTTCTCGTTGCTTCAATGGAGATTGATTGACTTAGTGATCAACGGTACTGTACTAGAAGGTATTAGAAAAGGCTTAACGATTGGTTATAATCGACAGTTTAAGATATTCTCTGAATTGCAATCGTACGTACGGCCTAAAGTCCTATATATATTTCGATACCTCATTATTTTAGTTACGATTAGCACAAATTGCAGGTCTGTACCCTTTTCTGGCGGTTAGCGTTTACGTACGTGCTATTTCCCATGGTGTTGCGATATTTTTACCAACCTGAATCACTACCAAGCATCAAGAATCAACCGTGAAATGATTTTATGTGTTTTGATTTTATCTGAGAGCCAGTATTAAGAAGATAGTGTTCATCGTTCCCAGTGAAGCGTTTACCGACCAAAGGCGGCGGTTACCACTTACCATCAAGTGTCCCGATACTCCCGATTGCTCATTTGTCGGCCCATTCACATAAAATGTATGAAAATATCATCCAAGACTAGACTGAAGGTTCGTCCATTAAATTTCATTACCTTTCTCGGTCCATTTGCTCCACCTATGAAATATTACTCGATGTAGCGGCCACAATAGGATCATTACTTTGTAATAGAGTATATTGTTAGCTATTTGAACATTTAACAGTCGAATGGTTCTCTAAATACCTACAATTGTTACGCTCGATTGAATTTATATAAATCACATCACATCATTATCGCAGTATAATGGGCGTAAACAATTGCTTTATATGTAATGAATGGGGTTTTTAGAATTTATTTATCTTTATTTGTTTAAGTGTTTTATTTTTAGATCCATTTTTATGTTTTGTTAGTTTGTAATTCTTTTACACTGGAGCAAAAAATACAACTGCTTGGGTTTTTTTGCATAGGTAAGGGCTATGAGCTAAGGGGTTTACAAATAATACATAACCTAATCAATCACGTCAGCTATCAAATAAGAAAACAACATAAAAATCGGTCCATTTTAGGAGCTAATATGTCACAGACAAAACACTCTGATACCCACATTCTGACACGTCAAACTTAGATATAACACTTATACGTATAACAGCTCTTTTTGCGTTGAAGGTTAAAAATGAACTTTCAGGCTGTTATGATTGTTACGTCGTGCACTATCTTTCCTTATTAGGTACTATAACGATCTATTATTCTGTATTATGTCATTTCGCTGTAAGTTTCTTGTAGATTTTAGGGATTTACGAACAACTTTTTTAGTCACTAGCTTTTGCCCGCGCCTTCGCCCGCGGTAGAGATCGATTTTTTACAAATCCCGCGAGACCCTTGAACTTTTCGGGATAAAAAGTAGCCTCTGTGTTAATCCTGGGTATAGGCTATTTTCATTCCAAATTTCAGCCTAATCTGTTAAGTAGTTGTGGCGTGATTGAGGAACAGACATCCAAACATATTCACAAACTTTCACATTTATGATTAACAGGTTTTATTTGAAAATGTCATATAACAGTTGCTAGATGCCCAGTATTTCCGATATGACCGGTAGACATTGTCGGCTTCAGTTATCAAATAACAGAATCCAATCGATCAGTTATTTTTTAAATGTCAAGTGTAGTTTCGTTTCATTAGTATCCTCCTACACTGACCTTAATGGTTAAATACTGAATAGTTATCATCAGTCCCATCCCACGTTACGCTTCTTTTCATCACGAAGTAACGGTGCCAATTAATTTTTGATTCATGTTGATTCTGAGCATGAGTTTTTATGTTATAGTGTTAGTAGCCTGTGTCATTTGCTCTGTGACGTATAAAATTATAGTCACAGATTACGTCCAATAGATACCGCATACAAGGCAACTGACGCGCGCCAACACATACTTGCATTTGCATGTTCACGACATTAATTTCGTCCAATACTGACCCGTCAAGTTCAAGTATGAATTAGAAATAGCCAATCACAGCGCACTTTGATGTCCCCCGTAAGCCGCACCTTCCGCCAAATTTTGTGAGTTTAAACTCTAAGAAAATTCACTTATTCGGTATCTATTGGGAGTAATCTGTGTACCAGGTGCTTCAAAAGCAATACCTACAATAAAAACTGAAAGGGAAGATTATATATTATTTATTGAAATTGACCTATTATTTTTGCTTACGAATGCAATATAATTATGCTTTTAAACAAACTCAATTTTACTATATAAGCGCCACAATATTCCAACGCGTGTCTAGTTTACATAAAATATTTTATTTCATTCGTGATGTAAATGAACCGTATTCAGCGGTAGGTACGTTGAAAAGAAAAATGTAGGGTTACGCTTAATACAAACCTTATAAAAGGAAATAGCACTTTCAGCAGAGTGCTCCTGCAAATGAAGAACATTCAATGCATTTCACGCATGGAACATAACGTTCGTGTTACACTGTTACCTAAATCTTTATAACTCTTACGTAACTTGCGTAAAATATTATTATGCTTTAAAAGTCTTGTGATTACGGATGGACATTGAAAAAAAACATCCATGCTTTTTTCGATGCAATGCATCGCATAGTGGCATCGATATTATATCGATGTTTCGCAAAATACATCCATACATCGATTGTTTTTATTTTTACATGATGATGCATCGAATAAAAAACATCGATGCTTACTCGATGTTGACGTATTAAAAAAAACATCGGATGGATGGAATCGATGTTTCCATACTTTACATCGAGTGTTTTTAATACATCGATGTATATCGTGCTTCTCTACTTGTGATAGGTTTTATTCATTCTTGTAGGTGCTAGAGTGAATTTAACGCCTTATGGTGAACGCACGTTTATCGGCATCGTCCGCACCGTCCGCATCGCATTTGTATGAAATCATATGAGAGCCCGATGCGGATGACATATGCGTCGGCATACATTTCTGAAAATGCGGAAGGTATCCGAAATGCCGATAGTATTGCCATGCCTCGATGCTTTTAACAACGCATTAGGAGACACGTTTCATAGTAAACTAATCCTGTGAGGAGATCTCGCTTTCGTGTTTATGCCTCATTGTTATCGCACATTCGACAATAATACACATATATAGGCCAATACTTGACGATTGATAGCAAACTATACCTATACACAGAAATAAATTGACACAGAACTAGTGGGATTTTTTTCCAACTAGTACTGTCAACAGGACATTAAACTTGACACAGACCTAAACAGGACTGTAAACGAATGACATCGCACCGTTTTACACTAGAGGTTGGGAAAAACTGCAAAAATTGTTGGCAATACTAAAATTTGCGTACGGCGAATCCGGATATAATATGTGCGAGGCTATCGGTATACGGAGCGTCCGGCGCGGACGATGCCGATATATGTGCGTTCACCATTACAGCACTCTATGCTGGTTGACCCAACTAAGTGATGGTGAAAAGGTGAAGTCGACTCAGATATCCTATTAATATTATAAATGTGAAAGTTTGTGAAGATGTTTGGTTGTTTTGAATGTTTGGGTATTTGGATATTTGGATGTTTGTTCCTCTATCACGCCACTACTACTTAATCAAAATTGGCTAAATTTTGCCTATACCAGAGATTAACACATAAGCTACTTTTTACCCCGGTAAAGTTCATGGTTTCCGCGGGATTTGCAAAAAATCGATATCCACGTGCACGAAGCTACGGGCATCATAATATTATGTGTCCTAATCCATTATTCCACTAATAGGTGCACTTTATTTTTATGTGGTTAAATAAATTAATTAAAAATTTCGTTTCGAAACTACTTTATTGCGAGTAAAGCCGCGGGCAAAAGCTAGTGGAAATTAAAGCAAAAATATAATGGCAAGGTCTTTAATATAATACGATTTTCCTAGAATTATATGTTGCTAACTCCTACAAACGATTACACAGTGTCCACAAAATATAATCACATAAGTCCAGCACTCCGTCTTGGAAATTATGTTATCTTAAGGTAGTTTTACAGTAAAACCGATTACTCTCTTATTAATGACATTACTAAAAAAATAAATAATACGCTTAAAATAAAGATATCTCCACTAAACATACTTGTACTTCTGCAAATTACAATTTTTTTCGATTTACATTTTACAAGCGGAATACAGTATTGCAAATGAAATGTAAAAGAATAATAAACATAGGATTAAGCTCAGCGTGTTGTGTTAAAGCAAATGAAGGATATTCAGAAAGCATTGCATGCATTTAAAATTCTCTGAACAGTAATATTATTCAAAGTTTACTATATAGCAACTGCTTGTAATCAGTTTAGTTCATTGCCATTAGCCATCAAAACCATGGATTCGATTAGAATAGAAAGTACAGCTATGATTTTTTGGATTACGATTTCAATTAGAATTCAATAATTTTGCTAGATCATTAGCGCATGGTCTGAGTTGACCACGTAGTTCGAAGGACTGACAACTACGTAGAAGCGAAGGTCTTCATATAGCGACCACACCTTAGTTAAAGGGACATAGAGGATAAAGTATAAAGCTAGATGGACTTATGACTTGATGAAGACTACCAATATCACCTGGACGCATTAACCTGTCTTGCGTTTGTCGATCAATGAATTTCCAAATGTCGATGTATAAATTAAGCGAAAGGTTTTAACGAGTTTTCAGCATTTAAAAAGCAGTTATGAAGATGACAGTTGATTGTCCAACTACTATTAGCGGTGCTTTAGAAAGAAAGAAATAAATAAAGAAAGAAAGAAACACTTTATTTTACACTAAAATACGCTGCAGTGCAGGCATAGGGCCTAATACATAGTGGAAGTTACATAATATGTTTCTTACCTAAATTACACAATTGTACAGCCGGCAGGTATATTTCAAGGATTATTGCTACGTCTAATTGCCTGCGCTGCTGAGCTATACTGTAAAAAGGGACTTCTCTCAGCTTGTGCTGCAGTATAAAACACTTTTCAGGAACGGTGGTAGATTCAAGATATATTTTAAATTCATAAGTTACTAATTACTATTACATTACTACATTCATAAGTTACTAATGACTATTGCATTACATTACTAATACCCATATAAAATAGAACTGGTCGACGCGACGCGTGGTCTTGTCGATCCAATTGCCGTCTCCTATGGACATCAGCAACACCAAAGACATCAACTTTGCGTTGCCGACCAAAAAAAGAGAGAGAAAGAAAGGACTGGCTTCCAAGCCCCCAGCTGGATCACGAGGAGTCGTTTTTACGCGAAATATAGTGTGTGACACTTGTTGCAGTGCTTAACAACAAAATAAATAATTTCTTTCTTTCATTCTTTCTTTGACAACAATCCCGCCTAATGGTAAAATCGTTTGTTGCTAACGAAGGCTTACTTAAGCTAGAAGGTGGTAGCTAACCAGAATGGCTTCACGGAAAAATGACAATACCAACAATAATCAATACCAATAGCAAGTTTGAGTTTGATAAATCTGCTTCGTCAGTTATCAGGAACAGGCGACACCTGACAACAAACATTTATCTGTGACGCAAATGTCTGCCCTAGAGGTAAAACAAATCCTTCCCTCAGCTGGCAGTAGGCTATAACTATGAATATCTTACAAGACTCCTATATAAATAAATCTGTGACACATAGGTATACTTCAGCTCGGTAAAAAGAAATTACTGATTCGATCCGGGAGGGTTTGGATAAAGTGCTCTCACAATAAGAGGCATGCGTGCACTACGTGAGGGAGGAATAGGTAGAGGGGCGATAATTAAGCAAACCTACCGTATAATACCGTATGCTAGTGTATACTCCAGCTTAGGAAACTTGAAAGCGTCTTGTATAAATTAAATTGTACCACGTTTGTTTTGACGAGATTTAGATATAGGGTTAGATAAAGGTTTAGGCTGGGTTATAGAGTATGGGCAGGTATAGGGTTAGGAAAGATAGGTTCAGAGAAAGAGATTTTTTGCACATAAATTCTTTTTCGTCCGTTGACGCCCCGAGCAGGGGAGGTTAGGACGAAAGGAGCTTGTTGACCTCTAAAGACTGTGTAACCGGCAACCAACATCCTTCCGAAAGGAGCTTTATTGTTTCATAAAGCAATTGTTTTACAGAAAAAGATGTGGTGGTGGTATAGCCGTATAGAAGTTCTACATAAACCTGACTAACTATTGTACTATCTATACTATCTTCCGTCTAGAATTAACCGTGAAAAGTTTTTCCGGTTTTCAGTTGTGTGTCGAAAAGCCTTAGTTATAAGCGGCTATTTAAGATATAGTTCACATTTGAATACAAAAATATAAGGAAATAGATAGATGATAAATACTTTTGGTATTATTGGAGAAACTTGTGAAGTCCCTTCACTTGTATATGCTTAATTGGATTAGTTCGCAAGGTACAGTGCAGCTGTAACGTTATTCCGTCGGCAAAGTTCTACCAAGTTACAATGCGCCGAGCAGGCCTGCACTGATCATTTGAGTATACTATTTGTAAGAGGAGTTATACAACAAGTTAAATAAATTAACATTAAACTTATCCACTTTTGGGTGCAACTTTTATCTTAGTGGATAAAGTTCGTCTTTTTGCTTTTCGTTTCTCAACCATGTTTTACAATATTATCATAACATTATTTTTGTATAAATGTACGTTGAGTACCAATTTTATTTTTATTTATTTATTTATGTTATGCAATGAGGCCTGTAACATTATATACATCTTACACACTAACATACATACATCAATATAAGCTTATAACTTAATCACTAATACCGAAGATGCGTGAGTATGGTAAGTCCTGGTGATATTTAAAAAATATAGATATGTTATGCCCTTACAAATCAATAAAAAAATCTGTTCCGGAAAGAGCTACAACACACAAACGTTTATCTTTTGTTTCACTACACCAATCACACTACAATGATACACGAAGGCATTGGGTACGATTCCACCAAAATAGTGTGCAGCACATTTGTTTACAAACATTTTGTGCAAAACTCCAGCATTGCACTTTAAGCTAGTATCGCGTTTAGCTGCTGTCTCCACCGGCAAGGCAGTGCGTAACTTTTGTAAACGCACAGTGTGGCACACTTGTGCACAAACATGTTCACTGAGAAGAGTTTTCTGTCTTCATATGTTAAATATGGACGGGCAGGAAAACGTAGTGCTTTGTGCTGCAGCTTGTGTTTTATTATTTAGTTTGCTTAAAAAGAAACGAAGAATAAAAGCAAGACTGAGTTCGTGAACAACAAGCGTGTACGCGTCGACGCGAGTCCACTGCGTACATGTGTGCGCGCACAAAAGTATACAGATGTGCGTGACAATTTTAAATGTTCGCGCACAATTTGTTACTGTATGCCCGAGTGACTCGACCAGCGTGAACATTTGTGTCGTACACTGTGCATTACAGTGCCGCACACTGGTGGAATCATGCCTTAACGTTGTGTGTCAAGCACTTCTGACAACAACAAAACTGCCTATCGTCTTGTATTGACAGAGCGACTACGAGCAGACGAGGTCAATTGACTGCTCTTACCATCTTCGTCTTCGGCGCACTAGAGATATATCTACCTCTTTTTTACTTATAATATCATTGTTAAAATACCTTCCGCTATTGTTAAAATAGATTCCGCGGTGATATCTACCAAAGGTGTTACTTCCGGCCAGCGCGTAAAGGAAGGTGAGAGCACACCCAGAAAACTACCGGTTTGGTCTTCATTATTGAGGAAACTTGCAGCGTATTAACCAGTCCAGATAGATGTATTAGGAGCCCAAGGAGCCCAATTTTGTTTAAAATTTTATAATTTAAAAACTATTGAGCTTTGAACTATTAATGAGAAAACAGTAGTTTTAATCGTAGCGAAATTGTTATGAAACTAGGTCGTTTGATTTTGGTTCGTATGGACGCATGTAATTTGATTACAGACAGTTTCATGCAATTCCGTAGCAGAATGATTTTTTTTTCCGGGTTGTTATTGTTCAAAGGGTTTTTCAAGTTCAGGAGTTCTATCCATCCTCCAGCCTAAGGCCGACGTGTCTTTTGCTTTCATGTACTGAATTATGACACGCGACGTGGCGATAGTGTCTACCAGATCCCTTTAGTTGGAGGTCTGGGCCAGTTCCGAAGTGCCTATGTCTGTGTGTATCTATGCGCCTATGTGTGTCTATGTGCCTATTACTGCCTATTATGTTTGGCCAGTCTGGTATACTTCCATTTGTCTTCTAGAATCGACGAAATATTTTCAATTTTTCGTCGGCTAAGCGGATCGAATATGTAGTTCCATCGTCGTTATTTTCGTCGTTAAGGCGGATGCACATATAATTTTTCATGTATTTCATAAAATGTATTTCATGGTAGCAGAAAATAAATGTGTATAACATGCAACATTAAACAAAACTTTGTAAGAGATATGGTCTCATCTCAAAATAGGTCCTCGCACGTCCACGACACTTCAAGATGGACCCTCGACTGAATCCCTATACATACTAAAACAGGTTAGTTGCTGATAAATGCAGTAAACGTAAACGAGCAACACTAATTGTATCCAATCGGCTTATGGAACCGCTGACACGTTAGTACACGCACGTTAATACGTTATGACGTCACGGGTCACAGCTCGTTGCCGGTCACTGCCGGGTTTCAATGCATCGGTTCGCTAGTACAGTGCAGTACTTCCCGCTTCTATGAATCTCTATCCTAAAATCTAGTTGACATAGTTGTTTGTGCTTTATAATTTTCTGTACACGCTTGTAAAGTGTAATGAAAAAAAATATGAATAAAACTGGTATCTTTATTTTAAATTGAAAAATGGTCTTGCTGTGTGCTCAATTTCATGAAAATTCGTTCGGTACTAACAATCTTAACTCTTACATTTATATTAGGTGGATGTACAAAGGTAATACTACTTATATTTTAAGGTTTTTCTAGCTGAAACGTGTGTCCTGTTACTGATATGATACCGAAATAAATGTGTGTATTATACAAATAAAGTGATTATTTTTGTAACATTTTAAAAATATCTAATAGATTCTATTTAGAAAATTATATTTTCTTTAACAATATATCTACTATAATGAGGAGCCCTGAGTAAATCTAAAGTAATGTATCATTATAGGATCTGGGACTCAGAAGGTTTTTTTTTAATGGAAATAGCCTGCAAACGCGCCTACAATCCACCTAATGGTAAGTGGCTATCATCGCCCATGGACATCAGCAACACCAAAGGTATCACTGATACGTTGCCAGCCAAAAAAGAGAAAAGAAAAAGAAAGAAAGAACTGGCTCTCAAGCCCCCAGCCGGAACACGACAAGTCGTTCAGCGGCTGACTCATGCTCAAGGGATGGTAGCTATCCAGGCAAACCCCATGGAGAAATAGTAATAGTAATAATAGTATTACTTAACTATTAAATAAAAATCAATATTACCAATATAGCCCCTCCAAGGGGCCCTACCACCAGCAGGCCGGATTTAGTCACCTCTTACGACACCCATCCGGTGTGGGATTGGGGTTAGTATTCGCCGTCCCAATACGGCTAGGGTTGGATGAGTAACAAGTAAATCATCCAACCCTAGCCGTATTGGGGCTTATCCCTTAGTCTATAATTATATTATACATTTAAATTAAATTAAGTATACTCGTATAAGCAAGAAGAAACATATTACGGAGTTGCTAAATATGCTAAACAATATTATAAAAAAATACAAATTGAACTTTAATAGTGTTTGATGAAAAATGGTAAGAAACGTAAAATAACAAAAAAAAATGAAACAGTTTTTATATGTATAGACGAAAATACTTTTTAAACAAAAACTATGAAGAACTTTTGCAAACAACAACAATCCTTTAAGCAAAAACGTCCTCACTTGAGATTCCTTTATAAGATATCTTAGTTTAAAAATGTTGCTTTTCGTTTTGTCCCGCATAATCTTTTGTTTGTTAAAACAGAACAGTCTTCCTTGATTTGATTCTGAACGAACCCGTTTGTTTGTAGTTCTTTGCTTTAGTTCACTCTTTGTGCCCGTAACTTCGTGGCACTAGTTAATGGCACAATTGTAATTCTTTAGAGTAGTTTGAGGATTTGTTTGGAATTTTATTATTAACAGTGGATTTTGGCTATAGCAACGATGACGGGAGCACTGTCATTCAGTCGTTATATCGGGAAGTCGTAAGGGGCAAAGAGTATGCATCGGTTTACGGGTTTTCTTAATTTTCAAGGATTTTGATTCAAAGCATTCTTTTTTTATGTAAATAGCCGGCAAACGAGCTTACGATCCACCTGATGGTAAGTGACTACCGTCGCCCATGGACATCAGCAACACCAAAGGCATCACTGATGCGGTGCCGGCCAAGAAAGAAAAAAGAAAAAGAAAGAAAGAACTGGCTCTCAAGCCACCAGCCGGAACACGACGAGTCGTTTGGCGGCTGACTCATGCTCAAGGGTGGTAGCTATCCAGGCAAACCCCATGGAGAAATAATAATACCAATAATGATATTAAATAACAATTAAAATCAATACTACCAATACAATCCCTCCGAGGGCTCTACCACCAGCGGGCCGGATTTAGTCGCCTCTTACGACACCTATCCGGGGCGTGGGATTGGGGTTAGTATTCTAAGCCGCCCCAATACAGTTAAAATTCATTCATCAGACATTTTAATATTTTAGCAGTTTTTACACATAGTAGATATTGTTGAATTGGAAACTCTGTATTCTTTGTACAAATAAGCATTGTTTTCACCTTTTTTTACAAATGATTAATGAAAATCAGTCGCAGCATCCGAAGTCGGCGTTACATCCGAAGTCGCTATAGCCACAATTTTGTATTAAAGTATGCCTTAAATTCAAGGTATTAAGATTTAACGTCGCTACATCAAAATGGTTGCTAAATACAAGGTCGTTATAAAAGAAATCCACTGTATGCGTTTTATACAGGCCACATTATTATTTTTTAAGTATTTCTGCTTTTTTGTTAATTTGGTGTACAAATAAAGTGTATTTGTATTGTATTGTACAGGCAAAATTTTAGTATACTATCCGCCGGTATCCATATTTTATCC
Source organism: Thymelicus lineola (assembly GCA_963932265.1). Lineage (NCBI taxonomy): Eukaryota > Metazoa > Arthropoda > Insecta > Lepidoptera > Hesperiidae > Thymelicus > Thymelicus lineola. Next base: position 5,214,055 of record OZ010693.1, on the reverse strand, counting down.
TACTAATATTATAAATGTGAAATTTAGTCAGAATGTACAGATCTTTGTTATACTTTCAAGCAAAAACTACATTAAATAATTTTCATGTTTAGCACACCATATTTAGCAGATGGATGGCTGCCGAGGGAGTTTTCGTGGGGCGAAATCCCAGATAACCCGCAACTTGGACATTCGAGTATATTCGGAATATTTCCCCTTCGAAATAAAGGTGTCAGAACCTCTATACGGTTCTGTCATGACTACACCAACATATGTATTTTTCGTTGTAGGAGGAAGGGAAGTGTCACGCATATCTTAAAGTATATAAGTACAGATATAAGTACGAGTTAATCATAATACATGATAACTGCAGATTATTGAAAACAGGACTATCTATACTAATATTATAAAGAGGAAAGATTTGATTGTTTGCATTGAATAGGCTCCGAAACTACCGAACCGATTTGACAAAATTCTTTCACTGTTGGGAAGCTACACTATCCCCGGGTGACATAGGCTATATTATATTTTTTTTACTATTTTTCCCGAAGCGAAGCGAGGGCGATTTCCTAGTACTAAATAAATACACACAAATGTAAATGTGAATTAACCTTTTGACACTTACGGTTGAATTTTGACTGCAGAGCGAGTCTGTAGCAATAATAATAAAGCAATAAATTAAATAATTGCATTACTTGATATATTAATGATTCACCCAGTACATCCGTAATGACACTGAAAGATTAAAATAGTTTGGATAAATTTAATTATTAACAGCATTAATGCATAGGTGATCCATTTTTGGCGTTGTTACGGAATGAATAATTTATAGTGATGCTACATTCGACTCATTTATAGTGTACGGAACGACGACGAAACGATTAACGTAACGACTTATTTGACAACCAGGAAATGGCCCTCGCTTCACTTCTTCGGAAAAAAAGTAAAAAAAATATAATATAGCCTATGTAGCTTCCCAACAGTGAAAGAATTTTTCAAATCGGTTCGGTAGTTTCGGAGCCTATTCAATGCAAACAAACAATCAAATCTTTCCTCTTTATAATATTAGTATAGATAATTGAAATAACTATCCAGACTTCTAAAAATTTAAGAAATTATATAGATGTTATTATTTTTCAATAAGATACATAATAATCTATGGTACCTTCTGCTTACTGATGTTTAATGAACTACTGATATTATATTAAAATTTCTGGATACTTACATGAATAATAATATTTTCTGATTCCTCTGATCTGTTTTATAATATTAGGATCCCGAAGACCAGATGATAAAAGTCTTAAAGGATCACATAACATAATTATTTAATTCTGTCCTTTCAAAGCACTATTGTGTGACTTATATTTGAATGATTTGAATCATGGAAATAACTAAGTAGCAAATTCGGCATTAACACACAAGGAATAATAGTTCATATACGTATATAATAGTAGTATTACTACATAAATCCACGCTTACACATGGATCTCACTGTAGATCTTATCGCAGCCATAATGTCGTAATACAAAGAAGCGCCATTGGTAGTAAACCAATTTTGTATCAGACGTCGTACAGTATCAAGTTGGATATCGTCATAGAACTAATAACTAGAAGAAATCACTTTGGGTTTTTTCTTCATCTTTAACCTAAATGTTATCACAGACGCTAACATTTTCTATAACACATAATTCATATATCTTTAATTAGGTGTCTGGATAACATAAAAATAAACTAAAAATAGCATATTTTTAGTTGTTTTAGCTGTTGTTGCCAAATATGTTGCAGGACCTAGTCTATTTATTGAAATCCAATCAACGTTATTGTGTACATATTTAATTAATGAACTTTATTTATTTATTAGCTTTTGCCCGTGGGCCGTGGCTTCACCCGCGGTTGAGTGGTTTCGAAACGAAATTTTTGATTAATTTATTTAGATTTATATGCCATTGGCTTCGCATGGGTGGATCCCCAAAGTAATTGAAACTTATTCAAACACTAGCTTTTGATTTTTTACAAATTCCGCGGGAACCCTGAACTTTTCCGTGATATAGTAGCTTGTGTTAATCCAGGCTATAGGCTATCTCCATTTCAAATTTCAGTCAATTCGGTAATGCAGTTGTGGCGTTATTGAGAAACCAAACATCTTCACAAACTTTCACATTTCTAATACGATATTAATAGGATTTTATATATAGCTATCGCCACTGAAATTCACTTTCTAGGTGAACGGCCGGTGCGACGATGGCATTTCTATTCGATACTATTACTATGGATATGTCATCCCACCGTAACCCGAATATTTCGGTTGCTCTCAATAGCCCATTTCAGTTATTATACTGCTGGATAACGATCCGATAGGAATGCGAACTGAAATAACGCATTGGAAATGTAAAATAAAAAAAAATATTTGTACGTGTTACACCAAGCGTTAAGTGGTTAAAGGGTCATTAAGGCTTCAGTATACAGTAACAGTAAAAGATCAGTTTAAATTGTACATCTTTTATTTTCACTGAAATTTTAAAATTTCATGAACAGGAAATTTTTAATTTTTGCATTTTATGTTCAGTAAATATATTTATATACTAGCTCGCTCTCGCTCGCTATTTTTATGCTCGTAGCTTTGCATACGGAAATTATGTTTTAACTTATTCAAACTTTTATCCTGCTTTTCCGGGAAACCTTTTAATTTTCCGGGATGAAAAGTTGTCTTAAATATGACCCAGAGTATCAGTAACAAGTTTACCAATTTTCATCGAAATCCGTTCAAGGGTTTTTATGTGATGCCCGGACAGACAAACAGACACTTTGGGTTTTATTATAGTATATTTGTTTATTAATTTCATATGAAAATATATTAAAAACCCCTTGCCCAATGCCCTTGTACAATTTGTTTTTTAATCTTATTTCCTATGTATTTATGTGTGTACAAAAAAAAACGATGTTCACACACTTCACATATTTTATATATTTTAAGACATAAAAGTAACTATGTGCAACTAGAGTATGCTTATTAGCTTTAGTTACTTATTTCTTTTTTTAATAAAAGTTACCTTTTACGAATTTTAAGATGCACTTTTTCTGAGTACCAACTGATCAGTATTTAGATAATGTAGTAATCGGGAAAAAATCAAACTACAAATGGTTATCTACGTCAAAACATTCCATTTCATATTCGACATGTAACTCCCCTCACAGAAAGCATTTCTTTCCCCTAAGACTTATATTTTTGACGTGTCGCCCGCAACCCCGACGAATGTCAGTGTTATTGATGTGTAGTGGAATTGGAAAGTTGCGCAGTTATCTCAGATATAGATACCGAGGCAATTTATAAAGCGGGGATCCCTCGCTTACTGGGTCCTTGACAGCAGAAGCATTGGGGCTGCAGAATTTCGCGAGGAGAGTTTTTGTCTTAGAGTTAATTATTTTTCAAAGCAAGTTTTGCAATGCTTTTAAGGCCAGAAGACTTTTTAAATAACCTACAAAGGAGCAGACGAGCTACCTGATTGCAAGAGGTCACCGTTGCCTGACACCAGCAAAACTATTGACACCATTAATGTATAGTCGCCCAAAAATTAAATAAGGGAGAAGAGAAGAAAAACATGCTACTGGCCATGGATTGACAACAGTCAAAAAGATAAGAGATGCGAATGAAAACTTCACCCAGGAGAAGACTTTTCTAACAAACCCTCTTCGCGAGGATAGTAGGGAGTATTACTATACTCCCAGCCACCCTTCTGGGTGAAATGGCTGGGTCCATAATTTTCACAAAAAAGGATCGTGAAAATTCTTTATGAAGATGAGGATTATCATGGCTATAATCCATAGGGATGGAATTTTTTCCCGTTGAGTGGTGCCATGTCGTAAGAAGATGGATGGTGCCGTAGCCACCATATCGAACAATTCCTCGGAACATTTATCATTATAACGCCAGTAGAATAAGCAGAAGCTTAAGTGCCATCAAAATTTGTAAGCAATATTAATTTTAATCATATTATTTACACTATTAAAATTATAGTTATCCGCGAGCTAGAGTTTCATGTAACACTATTTAAAGTTTATTTCAATTATTATCATAAACTCGTGCAAAATATTTACTTAATAGCTAAAGTAAATGTCTAATTGATAACATTTACTCGTAAACTACAAAGAGGGTAATGAGATTATTTGTTTCATTATAATCGTTCGCGTACAGTACGGAACCTATTCGTCTCACTCAGACTTGACCTATCGTCGTTTTCGCTATCAATGTTATTGGTATAAACTCCAATATTGAAAAGTTTGGCACTTATCTCACGCGTTTAAGCACGCAATTTGTAATGCGAAAGATTCCCCTCAGAGCTCTTCACAGCAAGATTCCGTCGAGTCCTGCTTTTGCTCAATTTTTCCTCTTACGTCACAGGGACTGACAAGTGGCTGATGCCGTTGAATAGGGGATTTCAGTTCCCACCCTTCAGTAACCTGCTTTAGATTTATGTAATTCAATCCACTTGATTTTATGTTATTGAGAAGGTACGCGCCATTGCGTTTTAGTTATTTACTGCTACTTCTACGGCGGCATTTAGATGATAACTAAAATATAGTGTTCAGGCTGGATACATTAGGAACTGAGTATCCAAATAATTATAACGCTTACACGAGTTTCGGATTTTCATATTTGCTGAGTGATATCGACTTACACAATTAAGATACCACACAACCTATATAGGTTGTTGACACAAGCATTTATTTGTCCGCTTCAGTTTTAGCTGACTACGCATTGGTGATGCCTTTGTTTTTAATAACGTTGATGGGTGGAGGCGACCACTTACCATCAGGTGGCTCTTTCTTTAGGTTGTTTGCATAGAACCTGTTAAGAATAGAACCTGTAACCCCTTGTTAAACAAGCAGGTCATAGCCAACTGAAAGATGATGTCGATGTAATTACGTAGACTCATCAACACCAATAACGGACAGGCTATTTAACTTACTTACGGTAAAGTTAAATTACCTCGCTCTTTTGTTTGGCATTCAGTCTGTGGCTCAGTTTATTCAAATACGACCCTGGCTTTAAATAGTGATAAATGAGTTACGACGCGCACTGCCTCAAATTAGTCTGAAGGCGTGTTTGGTTCAAACTAATAATAGTAATAAGCCTAATGGAGCAGTAATTAGGTATTTCAGTTAGAGATAGCTCTGTTTGAAACATCTTTACAAAAACATAGTTTGCAGTAGTACTATTTTGAAGTCCCAATAAGTTGTAAATTAGTCATTTGTTGGTGAAGTGTTATTATAATTGGTCATATAAATTGACCTTATGATAATCAGCATCTTTCGACAACAACAAGATGACAGTGTTTTCACGCGTTGGAGGCCATGATTAAATCGGTAAGTTGTTTTTTGTGTGGTTTTTTCAGCCGGCAACTGAATTAATTTTTGTTAGGGTTGCTTTAGACGTGGGTAAGGGGGCCAGATTGAATTTCACCATCACGAACAAGAAGGTATCATTGGTCAAACCTACAGGAAGGTCATGAGATATGAAACTAAGTATGAATTCATACCTTTAATTTTCTAAATACAATAGTTGGTAATGTCCAAGCAGTGTTAACTTATTTTTATCCGGCTCGAAGGACCATTTTTTTCAGAACTACCAAACTAACGAAAAAGGTAAGCTAAATAAATACTTGTTGAATTTCAACATTTCTTACGGATTTTTAAGATGAGTTTGTTTTGAATTAACTTTCCATTTATATCGTATCAATGTCGTGCGTAATTGTGACTAAGTTTACATATTATAGGGTAAAAGCCGGATAGTTGCCCCACTTTTCTCGAAAAAGCTCTGTTATCAAAAAATATGTAGGTACGTAATAAGAATAATGTAACATGTATAACAAAACATAGGTCTTTGATCTACCATGTATTAGCCTATTTTTGTGAACATAATCAATAATGATTTTGAGTAAATCCTGTAAAATCCTGTTTTATTTGATCTCTCAAAAAAGGATAGATGCCTACTCTATCGTGTGCGTCTATACTGACGGTTTACATCACACTTACATAATTATGTCTGCGGGAAGGGTACTTACAATTATTGTAAAAATGCCACTAACATCCCTAACATAGTGAATTCAAAACTGGGGCAAGTATCCAACTGACGCAACTATCCGGCTTTAACCCTAATAACTAATAATAAAATACTTCTCTCGTTACATTTATACCCTTATTAGGACAAGGACACCTATATACAACATCATAACGCGTGTTCTACGCGATCGGCGCGTGTCAGCAAGTTTTTGCATTAATAAAAAACAGTTCGCGTTCTTTGGTCGAAAGAAAACGCTTATCTTTGAGGGAAATTAATGATACGCTGTTTTCAGTGACGGCTACAAGCGAGTAGGGGATAATGTATAATGTGATTATCAGGTACCGGACACGCATATAAGTAGGTCAGTATTCAAGTATTTATTGCATTAGAAGGCAGCGATAAGTAGGTAGGTAGCGTGTAGAGTATTCTTGGTAGTTATAAAAGAGGTAACGTGAACGTATTAGTAAAGGTGTTTTATACTTTTATATGAAATACGTTTTTACTGACGTAGACTCACGAGTACACTTCACTTAGATAAGAAGTGCCTTTGTGAATCTTGTCCCTATTGAAGTTAATTATCACTTGCTTTGGTGAAGAAAATATCGTGTCGTGAGGAAGCTTGTACACCTACGAGTTCTTAATTTTCTCAAAGATGTGTGATGTCTGCCAAGCGCACTTGTGGAAGCCTATGACCCTTACCTCTCATATTGCAAAAGATCTAAGTCCAGCTGTGGGACAAATATAGGATGGGAGGAAGATGATGATGAAGCACCGAATTTCATGTTCTTCAATAAGAAGAAAAGGTTCTATACAATTTGGCTTTTTTCACTTCTTTGTGTAACCTTTATTTTGACTTTGAAATAATGTAATGTTTTTGTGGGCTCCTGTATTTAATTTGTGTCGATAGACCAGGCATTCAATATGGAATGTCTTTCGTCCACAAACCAAAGAAGTCTATAAAACATTTTTGCTCGAATACGTAGACACACAAATAGCGCCATGTAACTACAAAGAGCAAAATGCTTAAATAAATTCCGTAAATACTCGTATACTTGTAAAAATACCTATAAAATACTGGTATATAATTCTTAACAAAAAATAACTGACTTAAAAATTAGGGATAACTCAAAAACTACTCTTCATATTTCGCTCAAATTTAAATGGAACTACAAGACGAGCACCAACTTTTGATTAGAAATAGAATCATCAATATTGGTTCACCCAGTCGAAAGTTCTGAGGTAACAAACATAAAAAAAATACAGGCGAATTGAGAACCTCCTCCTTTTTTGAAGTCGATTAAAAAGTTGATTCGAGCTTCATTCTAGTCGTATTACTGCTACAACAAAATGGATGGTATATATAAAAACCTTCGTCAAGAAAAAGCAGTACCTAATTTTTCCCTTAGTTTTTAAACTGTTTACATGTTTACATGGTAAGAAAACTCGTGATTTTGTGTTTATCGTGAAAAAACCCTCCTACTCGTGCGCTAATTTTATGCACGTGCAATATCAGAAGATATTACGCACAGTATCGTAATGCACTATTTTAAGGTTGGCTATTTTGATATATATGAATCCTAGTTTAAAAATCTTGGACTCCACGGTACACATCCATCCTTCTTTAATCCAATAACTCAGAAAGGGATACTGGATATAGAATCGATTTAATTACTATCGTTGGATGGCGGGCAGCTTACATTGTTGTATCGTACGTTTCTATTCTATTCGCTTCAGTTGCCGAGGGATGAATATTTATGTTCCAAGTCTGTCAACTATAATTACTAAATTGCGACTACGATGTATCGTGGTTGTGTTCATTTTAATTGGTATCGATCTATGGTGTGGAATATAACTATGTGCGTGTTAATCTATATATAATATTATACGTAATAAATCTAAATGATCGATGACTGCACATTAAAATATTTGAGAAAAACTATTAGTGGGGTGTTATTTACTGCGACTGATCCCTTAACAATGAATTTTAGAATTTCGTCTACGTTAATCTCTGAAAGGAGCCATTTAAACATTTTTAGGGTTCTTGGAGTAACGCAAGGGCGATAACTTGAATTAGAATAATTAAATTTATGAACTAAACTGAAATAAAGACTTTACAGTGTGGTAAAGTTTCTTACATGGATTTTTTAAAAGTGAATACCGAAATTGTTTTTTGTTTATAAATTAAAAGGCTTCTACCTAAACTTATGAGAATAACTTTCATACATATAAGCCATAACTCTTCCTCAAGTTAATATATATTTTTGAAAAATAAAGATGCTTCCAGAATTCGAACTTATAACACCGGCGATCGGGAGTCCTACGTTTAAACTGCTACTGCTATCAAGGAACAAGTAATTTGAAAACTACATTTTTTATTCGTCTTTGTAAAGTATCGTATTTTCTTTGAAATTTTATGCTTAGTAGTTTCATATACTTTTTACTCTTTTGTATGCTTCAAATGAAACCTAGTTGCAACTTCAAAAGGAACTCTGTTCCTTATAGCTCTACTGTGATATATAAAATGTTATTTGCTTTCAAAAATGATATTTAAAAAACATAGATACGTTATGTCCTTACAAATCAACCAAAAAATCTGTTCTGAAAAGAGCTACAACATACATCGTTTATCTTTTGTTTCACTACACCAATCACACTACAATAATACACGAAGGTATTTTAACGTGCGTTGTATGTCAAATCTCAAGCACTTCTGACCACAACAAAAGGTGCCTATCGTCTTGTATTGACAGAGCGACTGAGCAGACGAGGTCAATTGACTGCTCTTACAATGTTCATCTTCGGCGCGCTAGTGACATACTACGTCTTTTTTACTTATAATATCATTGACTTTCAATTAAATTAACTGCAGATAATATGATACTCCACTTCACTGCACTCCTACTACTCTTTCATCAATCCGAACTGGAGCAGCGTGATGGAGTATGCTCTAGGCCTCCTCAAGAGGAGAGATCTGTGCTCAGAAGTGGGGCATTAATGAGTTGAAGCCAATATGGGACAGAAGGAATCAATACCCTTTCAGTAAGATTCAAACCAGCCTCATCCTTCTTTGACCAACTGTCCTTCCATAAAAAAGGGTGCGTGTACTTTTGTACGCGCGTGAGAAGATAAACTTCTTTGACATGAAAAAAAAATCAAAAAACAATATTAAAAAAACATTGTTCAAAATACAATATTCAAAAACAGCAATACTAAAAATAAAAATTAAATAATATTTTGAAATAATTTAATTTACGAATCTCTACAGCCAAACTATATGTGTTAAGCGCCATCTGTGATTAATTTTGTAGTATATTCTAATATTACTTTGCTACGTATCGTAATAGTTCTCGTAATAGAACATAGATGGTGTTTTTACAATTGCAAAAACAAATCAATTGTAAATCTTTTCTTTTCTGTTTTTACAATTGTAAAAACACCATCTATGTTCTATTACGAGAACTATTACGATACCATGCTGTAAAACCAGTTTTTGTGGGGGGGAGGGAATGAAAGATTTTATTCAGTTCAGTTGAAGAATAATTTATTTTCCGACAGGCATTAAACTTTAATACAGATTAAGGAGAGAAAAAGAATGTGCTCCTAGTCCCAAAGACAAGTATCGATTACTATTTACTACTACAGTCCGTTCACAGTTATTTTACCTCTGACAAGCTGTCATTACCTTCCCATTAGATTAGCATTACTTGCTGTCAAGTGACGAGTGTTGCAAAAGTTCCTACTGATTTTGGTTATCGTCTCCCGATATCCCGTTTTAGCGACCGTTTCTCCCGATTTTTTGCATTTTCTACCAATGTAATATAATATTGAAAATTAAAATAGAAAATAGTGTTATAAATACAAAAAACAAAAGAAACTGAGTCGCTCAATGAAAATACAGAAGAATTTTGGGCAAACGTAGTACATATTATAGCATAAAACGTGGTCATGGCTCACGAAATCGTGTTCTAATATTTTTTCCAACTGAATCAATGATAGGTCTATTACACACAAAAAAATTAAAAAATACAAAAATCCCGACTGCGTATAAAACATGTGCGACACATTGAGGATAAGTTTTGTAAAATGGATGGAAGCTTAGACGCGGAAATTGATAAAATTATAGAATTGAAAGACGAGTGTGATACGGAATCTGAGAGCAGTTTTGATGATTCATGTTCGTCCGATAGTGATTATTTATCATTAGGCGTGCGTTTGGATCATTCGTATGCCAACCCAATTTAAAGCAATTCAATTTGTTGTAATTTTAATATAACTACCGAGAATGTGAACTGATTAGTTAGGAGACTGTAAAATATCTTCTGTAAAGAATCTTTCAAAAAACGTGTAAAAACACAATTGTTAGGCAAGGCATATTATAATGTAGACGAGTATTTAAATGACAAAGACGCATGGAAATGATTAGCTCTGCAACCAGTTCCACTCAGAATAGTACACTTTTGTATGATAATATCTTTTTTGTAATATTTTTTTAAAAGATGTGCTGAGGAGTTTCTTTAGGCTTTTCTTCTCCTCCATGACAAAGCACCTTCCGAAAAGCCAAAAAATGACGTGCATAAGTGTATCAATGATACCTATATGAATAAAATATTTTGACTTTGACTTTAATAGCTAGAGGTAAAATAACTGTGAAGGGACTATAGACAAATCGACCCATAGACTCGATCAATCAGTACAGACTACATTCTTTCGTAATTTTTCAGCACAGAATAAAAAGAAAGATTTTAAGTGATGTTTTAATATTTCAATCTCCAAACAGAACAACAACTTTTCTACGCGAATTTAAAAATTATAAAAGTCCTGAAATCCAAATAAATAGAATGTACTATAATTTCGATAGACACGAAACTGGACAAAATCACAGACTGCAGATCACGGATAGAACGATATGGCGGCCATGGAACTAACGCGCCAAAGGAGAAACCCAGCTTACATAGAAACTCAGGCCCAGGTAGACAAGACTGGAAATTGGCTGTCAATTAGATCACATCATACAAAAGTAATAAAAAGTCAAAAATACTAACACTTAAACTACGAGTTTAATGGTTAAAACTAAGTTGGCGGGTGTCTATTATACTATCTACTACTTCAATGGTTTTTACCCAAAACGAATGTCATAAAAAGGTTATATAATAAAAGCTATTGCATATTTCAAGAGGTTTTATTAGTTATCATTTATATTAATATTTCGTCTAGTTGTGCAGGAGGCGCTATATTTCGTTGGTACCTTGCCCAATCAAGATACCATAACATACTCATTGTAAGTATGGCCACAGCAAACTACTGATCTTCTAAAGATGTATAGGGTACGTTATCCAGTGTTCAGGACTTATTCTGAACCTTTGTCAGTCACAAAACAGGCGATTAAGTAGTCCATATTCATATAGTATTGGTTTGCCAGAAATTGTAGCGAAACTGCGAAAACACATTCACCAAAACACAAGTACGAAATCGAATACAACAGTAAATTAAAATAACTGTGTGCGTGTCGATGAGTTTCAATAGTAAATAGGACTCCAAATAGGTACGCTGAAAATATTTAATAGAAAAATACAAAAAACCACGCGTAGAAACATGAAAGATCGATGACAAATATGACAGTACAGTGGTGTTATTTATAAATACTATGGTTACCAAAATGACATTATTAGGGATTACATCATCTTTGTTGTCAATCGATTAATCGATGTCAAAATATTCGAAATGTAATTTAATAAAATTAGCGTAACGATTGAATGGTAATTCTAAATATATTACATAGTTTTAATATGTATGGAATAACACATTTAATATGTATGGAAACATGTAAGAAATAAATTAATATTATAATTATAATTAACAAATAATACATAAAATATATTATTATATTCCATCAATCGATTATTATGAATCAATTCAATCGATTATAAAATCGTTTGTAATGAGGTAAATACTGTGAAAACTTTTTTGCATACAGAAAAAATACAGAATTTAGCTAACTTCACGTTGTAGAATTTAGGTGTCGGTGTGCGCGCGCATCGTAGAAATTCACTCTCATCATTTTTCACCATCGCGCCAAAAGAAGTATAACTTCAAAAAGGAGCTAAAATCTTATTATTAGACAGATGTCGAACAATACTCATACGAAGAAATTGCAAATGCTCGCCAGTCTACATAATTGATTCATTAAAGGATCGTTACATTTAACGAGCTGTGTTTCATACCATAAGTGTGTAATGATCGGTGGTTGAGCGATTAGGGACATAAAATTATAATGTTTTACGTTGGATGCACTCGATGTCGCAGTGCGGTTTCATTATTAGTTACATGTAAGGAAGGAATATTTTTTTTATTCAGGCCACTTTGGTAATTGGTAATGCTACGCTGCGGTTCTTCCGTTTGGGTAACTGTAACAGTGTTAGAGTTTTACAATGGTGAAGCAAAAATTAAGGAGTTAAATTATGTAGTTGCAAGCCCTTCATTTAATAGAGTAAAGAACAGGGAAGATCCAGGTATAGTATCGTACCTATAAATATATGTAGGCATCTAAATACATAATGAGAAGCAAAAAGTTGTTATATAATAAATGATGGCAATAGAATGGACATAATTCACTTATACATTTACCATGGACAGCGGACATAGTAATACGTGACACGGGCTTATCCTTTCTTTTGAAATTATCAGCATGCTAAATACATACTTTCTTGATAATATTTGGTAGTTGGTACTAAAATTCTTAATGATATCTATTTATGTAATCATTGTGGTCATAAACCTTCCTTGTTTTTGAGATGACCTTTAGATTAAAGGTATAAAAACACAACTGCAAACATCCAGATGTGCGGAGCGTGTCTTAAGTGAAAAGTTTCACGTTACTCTGACATCCTTATTTAGGCGTTTGTCCCATCACTAAAGGACTCACTAACGAGTGGGAGACTAGGTGAAAGAATTAGAATTATTTTAGGAGTAAATCTTTATTCAAGCTTCAAGTTTTCATTACATCAGTCATTTTATCAGAATTAAAAAGTTATTCAACATTTTAATTCTGATAAAAACTGGCTAAGTCAAATCTAACCTACTTTAAGATCTCACATTTTTAAATAACAGCAATTGTTACAGGTATCCAATAAGGCAAAGAAATAGAGTTTAATTCTTGTTCATAATGTTATTTTGTTCCTATAAATACATATTTCGATTTTGCATAGAACTTGGCACTCATTTAGATCTCCATTCTTTTTGCGGCGAAGCCCACAGCCAAGCATAATTTTTGTATTGAACTTGGCTCTCCTTTTTTACATTTATGTTTTTGGTGGGATTTTAATGACAAGATTGCTTGGACATGAGTTTTATAAATATAGATTGTAAGTAGTCGGTATTTCTCTACGTGATCGTATCAGAAACGAGGAGATCCGTAGACGAACAAGGGTGACCGACATAGCTCAAAGAATTAGCCGGCTGAAGTGGCAATGGGCTGGCCACATAGTGCGAAGGACCGATAACCGTTGGGGAAGAAAGGTCCTCGAATGGCGCCCGCGTCTCGGAAAGCGAAGTAAGTACAGGACGCCCCCCGACAAGATGGACCGACGACCTGAAGAAGACAGCGGGCATCCGCTGGATTTAGAAGGCTCAGGACCGGTCAGAGTGGCGCAAGTTATGGGAGGCCTATGTCCAGCAGTGGACCTCCAAGGGCTGATGGATGGATGGAAGTAGTTAATAAGTGACTGTAACTGTGAATAGGAAAAAACATTTCGGTAGTTTCTTGCTGCTTCTTCTCCGGGGCTCTCTCACAGTGGTACCTTGTTGAAGCATTGGCGTAGCTTGCATGACTTTCAAAAAGTGTTTGTAAACCAAACCAATATTGAATAAAATATTTGAATTTACTGCATCTGGAATACATAAATAGCAATCTTCTGATTTTTAGAAAGAGGGTGGTAGTGGACTCAAAAATTTTATGGAACAGTATAATGACATTTGCCTATCACCACGTTTATATTTGAATTTATAATTGTCTCGATTGAGGCATGTTATGATTGTCTAGGGAATATATAATATTTTTACGTGTTTTGGTTGCAGTTTCGAAGAGCCAGTTATCAGTTTCATCTATTTATTCTTGACCATATCCAGTCAGTAATGCCATTGATGCTGAAATTTCGGTATTACAGAATTGTTCTCATTGTTCATTTACTGCTATAGCGTAACTGTTACTATAAAGACGTATTTATATCTAAACTGCCTTATTTGCAAACAACGCTGACCCCAAATTGCTTTCAGTACGACAATTACCTCCCCTAGTAGAAGAATGCAGTGGTTTTTTCCTGACTGTACCGTGCAGTTTGCACTTTGACTCGTCTTCGTGTTCTTTTTAACATATCTCGAGTCTTTTGTTTCATGAGAAAAGATGGGAGAACGTCTGAGGCAAACGGTTGGAATAATTATGGTGTCATTGTTTTCTTAAGTGAAGGGAAATGAGAGGGCATCCTACAATGTTTGTGAAAAGGAATGGCGCTCTGGAAGATTTTTGAAGTTATACTTCTTTTGGCGCGATGGTGAAAAATGATGAGAGTGAATTTCTACGATGCGCGCGCACACCGACACCTAAATTCTACAACGTGAAGTTAGCTAAATTCTGTATTTTTTCTGTATGCAAAAAAGTTTTCACAGTATTTACCTCATTACAAACGATTTTATAATCGATTGAATTGATTCATAATAATCGATTGATGGAATATAATAATATATTTTATGTATTATTTGTTAATTATAATTATAATATTAATTTATTTCTTACATGTTTCCATACATATTAAATGTGTTATTCCATACATATTAAAACTATGTAATATATTTAGAATTACCATTCAATCGTTACGCTAATTTTATTAAATTACATTTCGAATATTTTGACATCGATTAATCGATTGACAACAAAGATGATGTAATCCCTAATAATGTCATTTTGGTAACCATAGTATTTATAAATAACACCACTGTACTGTCATATTTGTCATCGATCTTTCATGTTTCTACGCGTGGTTTTTTGTATTTTTCTATTAAATATTTTCAGCGTACCTATTTGGAGTCCTATTTACTATTGAAACTCATCGACACGCACACAGTTATTTTAATTTACTGTTGTATTCGATTTCGTACTTGTGTTTTGGTGAATGTGTTTTCGCAGTTTCGCTACAATTTCTGGCAAACCAATACTATATGAATATGGACTACTTAATCGCCTGTTTTGTGACTGACAAAGGTTCAGAATAAGTCCTGAACACTGGATAACGTACCCTATACATCTTTAGAAGATCAGTAGTTTGCTGTGGCCATACTTACAATGAGTATGTTATGGTATCTTGATTGGGCAAGGTACCAACGAAATATAGCGCCTCCTGCACAACTAGACGAAATATTAATATAAATGATAACTAATAAAACCTCTTGAAATATGCAATAGCTTTTATTATATAACCTTTTTATGACATTCGTTTTGGGTAAAAACCATTGAAGTAGTAGATAGTATAATAGACACCCGCCAACTTAGTTTTAACCATTAAACTCGTAGTTTAAGTGTTAGTATTTTTGACTTTTTATTACTTTTGTATGATGTGATCTAATTGACAGCCAATTTCCAGTCTTGTCTACCTGGGCCTGAGTTTCTATGTAAGCTGGGTTTCTCCTTTGGCGCGTTAGTTCCATGGCCGCCATATCGTTCTATCCGTGATCTGCAGTCTGTGATTTTGTCCAGTTTCGTGTCTATCGAAATTATAGTACATTCTATTTATTTGGATTTCAGGACTTTTATAATTTTTAAATTCGCGTAGAAAAGTTGTTGTTCTGTTTGGAGATTGAAATATTAAAACATCACTTAAAATCTTTCTTTTTATTCTGTGCTGAAAAATTACGAAAGAATGTAGTCTGTACTGATTGATCGAGTCTATGGGTCGATTTGTCTATAGTCCCTTCACAGTTATTTTACCTCTAGCTATTAAAGTCAAAGTCAAAATATTTTATTCATATAGGTATCATTGATACACTTATGCACGTCATTTTTTGGCTTTTCGGAAGGTGCTTTGTCATGGAGGAGAAGAAAAGCCTAAAGAAACTCCTCAGCACATCTTTTAAAAAAATATTACAAAAAAGATATTATCATACAAAAGTGTACTATTCTGAGTGGAACTGGTTGCAGAGCTAATCATTTCCATGCGTCTTTGTCATTTAAATACTCGTCTACATTATAATATGCCTTGCCTAACAATTGTGTTTTTACACGTTTTTTGAAAGATTCTTTACAGAAGATATTTTACAGTCTCCTAACTAATCAGTTCACATTCTCGGTAGTTATATTAAAATTACAACAAATTGAATTGCTTTAAATTGGGTTGGCATACGAATGATCCAAACGCACGCCTAATGATAAATAATCACTATCGGACGAACATGAATCATCAAAACTGCTCTCAGATTCCGTATCACACTCGTCTTTCAATTCTATAATTTTATCAATTTCCGCGTCTAAGCTTCCATCCATTTTACAAAACTTATCCTCAATGTGTCGCACATGTTTTATACGCAGTCGGGATTTTTGTATTTTTTAATTTTTTTGTGTGTAATAGACCTATCATTGATTCAGTTGGAAAAAATATTAGAACACGATTTCGTGAGCCATGACCACGTTTTATGCTATAATATGTACTACGTTTGCCCAAAATTCTTCTGTATTTTCATTGAGCGACTCAGTTTCTTTTGTTTTTTGTATTTATAACACTATTTTCTATTTTAATTTTCAATATTATATTACATTGGTAGAAAATGCAAAAAATCGGGAGAAACGGTCGCTAAAACGGGATATCGGGAGACGATAACCAAAATCAGTAGGAACTTTTGCAACACTCGTCACTTGACAGCAAGTAATGCTAATCTAATGGGAAGGTAATGACAGCTTGTCAGAGGTAAAATAACTGTGAACGGACTGTAGTAGTAAATAGTAATCGATACTTGTCTTTGGGACTAGGAGCACATTCTTTTTCTCTCCTTAATCTGTATTAAAGTTTAATGCCTGTCGGAAAATAAATTATTCTTCAACTGAACTGAATAAAATCTTTCATTCCCTCCCCCCCACAAAAACTGGTTTTACAGCATGGTATCGTAATAGTTCTCGTAATAGAACATAGATGGTGTTTTTACAATTGTAAAAACAGAAAAGAAAAGATTTACAATTGATTTGTTTTTGCAATTGTAAAAACACCATCTATGTTCTATTACGAGAACTATTACGATACGTAGCAAAGTAATATTAGAATATACTACAAAATTAATCACAGATGGCGCTTAACACATATAGTTTGGCTATAGAGATTCGTAAATTAAATTATTTCAAAATATTATTTAATTTTTATTTTTAGTATTGCTGTTTTTGAATATTGTATTTTGAACAATGTTTTTTTAATATTGTTTTTTGATTTTTTTTTCATGTCAAAGAAGTTTATCTTCTCACGCGCGTACAAAAGTACACGCACCCTTTTTTTCTTGTTTCATTTGGTAGTTTTTGTGAGTGTTTTACTGTAACATGCTAATATAGCAACTACACCTACTAATCCTACGAATAACAGTATAATTAATATGTTATGCGTATATTGTAGTTTATTGTGTAGGTACATACATATTTAAACATACAAACATTTCATATACACATCAAAGATTAGATTAAACGCTATACACACTATAAGGCTATATAATATCTATATATATTAAACACTAGGAAATCCCTCACTTCGCTTCGGGAAATATAGCAAAAAAAAATTACATAATATAGCATATGTCACCCGGGGATAGTGTAGCTTCCCAACAGTGAAAGAATTTTTCAAATCGGTTCGGTAGTTTCGGAGCCTATTCAATGCAAAAACAATCAAATCTTTCCTCTTTATATTATTAGTATAGATTATATTATTATTTAATATACACGTATATTATAAAACAGAAAAAATGTTTGTACGGATATCTTTTAGACTTTGAAACAATCCAACTGCTATGTCTGAAAATGGTTTAATTTGAAAGTTTGGTTTAATCTGAAGCTGGTTTGAGACCACTAAAACAATGCATTAGGCACATTCGGTCAATTGACAAAGTTAATTTTCCACTTTTCCCATACAAACCACTTTTCCCATAATAAATATTGAATATACACACACAAACACACACACACGCATTAAATTAAACAACCGTTCGTAGAATATGTAAAAATATTTTTTTATTATGTAAAATAGCCCTTAATATAACTTAAGTTACTAACTGTGTGTGTTTTTGGCCTTAGTATATATATTTTAATATTGTTTCTATTGTACCTGTAACGCTGTTGGATTGCCTAATAAACGATTAAATTAAAAAAATTAAATTAAATAATTTAATATGAAGATGGCGCATAATACACTAATAACACTGATCTGTCATTGTCATCAGAAAAAAAATTTGCGTAGCGGAACACGCTGGGAATACACTAGTTTAATATAATATTACTATTTTTAAACTATTTAATAAATACTTCATAAATACTTCTTTTCCATCATAATCATTCGAAATTTATAAGATATAGAAGAAACAACAAAAAAATAATGTAAATAGTTTTTTAATTTGTTCTATTACAAGTTATATGCCTTCGATTTGCATTGGTAAACAAATTATTAATCTTCACAAATAAAGTATCCGCATCCGAAACTGTTGTTGCAAGATTTTAATAGACATCTTTTTTTACTTATCCCGCAAGTTGAAAACATCCACTTGGATTTTTCTTTGAGATAGAGTGCTCAAAGAAAAATTTCTAAGTTTTCTTACAGAAATGTGATACTCTTATTTGAAAATTCCTATTAAATTGTAACCGCTTTGAATGTAACCATCCACAATAGAATCAGGTCGATCAAATCCTTTGACTACTGGATTCATAGTATCTATATACGGCTGCCTATTAATACCATTCCATTTCGCTAGCATTCTTCCACTACAATAGCTGAAACGGTTTAGAAAGCCTGTGATTTTCACCACTTTCCATCCTAGGCCCAATAACGGCGAAAATCGAAATGCAATCTGGTTCGGAGATATTCCATGTTCGAATAGGTGTAACGTTTTGGCTGATTTGTCAACGTTCAGATGAAGATTATAGTGTTTCATTTTATATGTATAATTACTATATAGATTAGTATTTTGGTTTAGATCCTATTATAACGTATTTTTACTAATTACATAGTTTATAAGAATCCTGTGTTACTAACATTTTAATATGGATCTTGTTCGAAATACCTTATTTATTATTATTATAAATAGAAACGTGGAAGGTATTTGAGAAAAACTATTATTGAGGGTATTTATTGAAGCAAATAAAAAAAACTAATAACTTTTAGCAGCGATTGTGTAAGCTGGATGCGTCCCTGGGTTACTACTGCCGCAATCTATGGGTATAGAGAAAACTCCTATACAATTAATTATATATAGCGAAAGCGATAAATGTAAATATGTCTAATTTTTAGCTTACCACCTATCTATCATACCGCTCCTCGTGTATTTCGGTTTGGCCTAAGTTCGCCATTTGTACTATAATATTTTATATTGTGATCAATAAAGTTTACATAAATAAATAAATAAATAAAGCTGTATTACTCTTGGTGATTGGTAATTTCTGAGATATATCTAAACATTTTAATATATTCTGAAAAGGTACTGAACAATAATATTCAGATATCTGTATTAGGGCTCCGCAGACAAAATAGGATGTTAATTTCATTGTGTACGTGAATACATACATTCTTCTTGTTCTTGAAAATTTGTTGTAGTCACTTGAAAGGTAATTTTCAGCCATTAAAAAAATATAATAGAATTAACTTGATAGACTTTCCTTAAAATATTAATAGAAACCCAATTCGCACAGTCATTAGTCTGTCTGTGTGTCGCCTGTTATTGACACTAGCACGCCTATTAAACTTGGAACTGTCTGCCTAAAGCATTTAGATTTAGTAGTGAAAATAGCATTGATTTATTGCCAATAGAGAAATTGTAGGAGCTATTTGAAATGTACTAACTAAAACTATTTGAAGTGTAATAAATAGTTTGGTTGATTCAGTGATTTATTTTGGTTAATTTTATATGTTATTGTTTAAACTTTAAAGCATTTATAAATAATGCAGCCGCTATAAATCGGTTTCGATACTAACGCCCCAACTCAGAGTCACTAACGGTTACTTAAATCACTCTTTAGTACAGAATTTGTATGGTGATTCTTTACTAAGGAGCGATTAAAGTAACCGTTAGTGACTCGAGTTGGGGTGTAAGTGATATAAGTGTGAGATTTATCAAGAGACACATTGTTGTTTTGACACTAGTGTCTATAGAAAAATCCGTACCAAGTGTAGCAATAGTAATTCAATTTAAATATTTTTGTTGTTACGACAGATTTTGAGATATTGAGTGAATAGTATATAGAGTCAATGAGAAAATTCTTTTTTTCTCCTTCTTTATTTCTTGACCGGCAACGTATCGGTGATGCATAATTGGTGTCGCAGTCCATGGGCGACGATAGCACTTGCTGCCAGGGGGTTCTAAAGCTCGTTAGTAGGTGATTTCATAAAAAAGAGATTCAATTTAAATTTACGTCGAACGTCGGCATTGGTTTTTAACGTTAGACTAGCTTCCGCCTGCAGCTTTGCCCGCGTGGATTTCGATCAATGCACATAAAACCATAATTATACACATGTATATAGTAGTGTAGTAGTATTTCTTCTGTGCTAATATGTTAAAATCTGGTTAAACTACGTTACAAGATCTCTATGCCATTAGGCTGCAGAACCCTAAAAATCCAGAGATCTTTAATTATATTATGAGTACACATAATTGATAATGTAGTTATTTAAGAAATTTTATCTACTAAATATTTGTGTACGCAGCGGCGGTTGTCTAGATCATAAACCATATTGAATAAGTATAAGTAATATGTAATAAGAATATGCTAGGTAAATGTTTATATTAAAAATATTTCTATGGGTAGGGTTGTCAATAGCTTAACAATCGGTGTACATAATATTTTCACTTACATAATATACGGTGTCCAGCGACCAAGTAGCGATTATTATTTAAGGGCATGAATTATACGTAATTTTATCGACAAAAACACTGACATGGGGGGGTTAGCCATCTTTTTTTTTCACTGAAGCACGTAGCTGGACACAAGAAGTATGGAAACTCGCATATCGCTCATATTCAAACAGCAATTATAAGTCACCAGTTTTGCAATTTACAAAAATAATTTCGATGTACATAATATCCTTGTTAATCAATGCATGTATTAAAAAAGATGTGTTAATGTGCTAGTGCTCGAAGTATATTGGAAAAACTTAAAAAAGCTAGTGAAATTTTGACTACATAGAGTATCACAATTTTTTATTGACCTTTGTTACTTGAAACTTCATCCAATGTTTCTTTTTGTAATGAATAGAAGGTATTATTACCTTTCAATTAATAGATTTTCTACATTTATGGGACCTTTAAGTCAAGAGAAATCGAAGTCTTTCGGCAGAGTCGTCTAACATAATAAAAAACTTAAAATGGCGGCCATTCCAAAAGGAAGAGGGATAGACCCCTATATATTGGTATTTTGTCGATAAAATTAGGCATATTTCATGCCCTAAAATTATTCTAGTTGGTCGCTGGGCACATTGTATAAATGATGCCTGTATTACTTACATTGTAATACTGAATACTGTTTCAGTTAATGTAGGTATCTGTTGTAGATCACATAAGGGAACATACCAAAACCACGTAACCCATTTTTTCCAACTTTTTACCCCCCTCCCCCCCCTTCGTGACCATCCGTAGTATATGAGAAGACCCGCCCCCTCCCCCCTAGTTTTCACGTGGTAATTGATAAATACGGTATTTGACGACTTAGTGGCGCAATGGTTGCTAAAATATTGACTACGTGACAAAAACCTAAACCCCCCCCCCTCCCCTCTGTGACCAATCGTGGTGTTTTGA
This sequence comes from Thymelicus lineola, assembly GCA_963932265.1. NCBI lineage: Eukaryota > Metazoa > Arthropoda > Insecta > Lepidoptera > Hesperiidae > Thymelicus > Thymelicus lineola. The sequence goes on along the minus strand of OZ010693.1, from coordinate 5,192,001 downwards.
AGACGGGGGTCCCCCCTAAATGAGGCACGTGGTTTTGGTATGTTCCCTAATGACTGGAACTGGACAGTATATGTCAGTACAATTTTCTTTTACAAAAAATATTAGGTGTGTGTGAAAAATTTTGTAGTTATTAGGCCCACTTAATTATTGTCTAAAATAATTAATTTCTTCCTATAATTTTCTTTTCTTTCGGAACTGCGCCAGAAAACGGTAATTAAGTTTTATCAAGTGTTTCATAAAGTTGAACTTTAGTCAATACCATACTTCTACATCTTTTTCTAAACCTTTATCTTTTGATATAAACTGAATCTGAAACTCTCCCTTGTTAAAGTAAAATAAATCAACCTGTAATTTTATTCGGATAAATTATGTAACTAATTAACTACTTACCAGTATTATCATGTTATGATTGATTTAGTTAAAAAATCTTTTAATCCGCATTAAAAATATTGTTATAATTCACAACAGCTGATTGCTAACCCTATTAAACGGATGGTTATAAAAAGGAACATTCATTATTTCCAGTGTTCAGTGGTTAAGCTCCTGGTAGGTGGCTTGGCGGTAATAAAATTCAATAATAATATTACTATAAACCGATTCTGTAATCATTTAATTGAGCCATTAATTTTATTATAAATAGCCTGCGATATATCATGTATAAAAGGTTTCATGTTATGTAAAGTCCAACACTTAATAACTTTGGTTGAACATTGTATGATATTTGAGTCCTAGTTTATTTGTCATTGTTTTAATATGTATATCAATTAAGACATAATCACGATAATCACGATAACCAAAACAAAAAGGTGATTTTTGGCATTGATCAATCAATAATAAAAGATTGATCGATGGTTTCGTCCAATTGCAGAGGAAGAAGTTTGAATGATGGGTTTGACTTTTTGTTCTCTGTCTGGGTGTATGTGAAAAGAAGTCTTTGTGTGTAGTCCATGGCATCCACGACACAGGGAATCCCAACGTGGGGCTATGAGTGTGCAGCCTTTATTTATTTATTTAATTAATTGTAAAAGAAGGATTGATAAATCTTACCCCAGGGACATTGCCTTCAGTAGATGAGTGCGCAAAGTAAGTACTAAAAACATTATTACCAATATCCATTTTATTATAATGTAAGCTTTAAATTAATGAAAATACAGTCTAAGATAGTTCAAGTTCAGATACTGGTATGTAATCGAAAAAATCGTTAACGTGATCGCATGCTTTTCTTATGAGCTCTTTAATAATATCCGCTCCGACCGCCTTAATGATTTCAGTTCCACTGTGTTCTAAGATATCTTGAACAGGCTTAGCTGGAAAGAAAATTGATATTGCATGAATTTTTCAAATTGCTATAATATGTCCGTTGTATTTTGTCCATTGGTCGGACAAAAGTGATATTTATAAAGGCGTAACAACAAAACTAGTCTCTATTAATCTTGAAATATTACACAGGAAAAAAATGTATTTAATGTATTTGTCATGTGTTAGTAACTATAGTTTGACAAACACTTTAAATAAAATCGTTTAGGATATAGAAAATAATAAGTGTCAGGTTTGTAATTCTATCACTTACTGACTGACTTTTTTGAGTTTACATATTGAGTTGTTCTTTTCTTTCTAAGCTGGAAACACATCGGTGATGCCTGAAGAGTAAATAAAATCCATGGGCGACGATGACCACAATTTTCTCGTTTGTTAACATCAGATTGCCATTGCTTGTCAAAAAAGTAATTAATAGGCCTTAAAAATATCTTTGAAAATATTCGGTAATAGCCTATGTATAAGGTTATTGAAACGTGTATGTAATAAGGAGTGATTTGAACAGTGCTAAAATAATTGTAATGTTGTATGACACAAGTATTTTGTCTGCCTTAAATATATACTTACAAGATACTGCAAAACAAATCTGTCTTGTCATAATCATAAAAGCATTTTGATGAAACATTAGCGTGAATTTTTAATTAATTAAAGTATTTACCTCTTTTCTCGTCACCACCGAAGAGATTATGTAAGACTATGGTGGGTTTGTCCATAATATCATAATTGTAGTCGAATCCTGCGATCTTCCAATGTTTCGCACCTTTTTTTTCAATAACCTTTATTTTGAGAATAACCTCTATTTTAACTTTTTCTGTAAAGAAAATAATAACATTTGTAAAATTTAGTTAATACGTTTACAAAAATGCTTATGATCAATATTATTATAATATTTTACTAGTCTAGTTGTACTCGCTACTTCATTCGCGTGGGCGCATGTCCCACGTAAATCGCGATCAACTAGGAACTCTAATCACCTAGCGGTATGATACTACACTATACTAATATACTCTAAGATCTATTCTCGTATCAACCAAGGATGTATACACAAAAAAAAAACATAAAAATTCAAGTACGACCACAAAAACCGTGGCACGAGATTTTTATAACATATAATATTAGATTTATTTAAAACGGCATACAAGCAGCTTATACGAGTATGAGATGAAGGTTAATTCTATTGAGGTGTTTTTATAATACACTAAATTTAACATATTGTAATTGGGGTGTCTAATAACTGGTAAAGTTTCGAAAAAGTACATTTTTTCAAGTAAATTCAAATTAAAAAAATTGGTTGTCTGTAAAGTAGGTTTACGGACAATGGTTTTACGTGATAACGTCTATTTCGTAGAAGAATAATTTATGATATAAATATTGTCAATTCGCACATTAGGAACGGGAAATAGAATGAAAATTACAATTTTACATATTAAATTACAGATATATATTTCGTTTTATTATTATTCAGCGTATCTCTTTCTCGATATTTTGCGCGCGTTGTGGCTCGTGACGTGAGCAGGCTCGTTACCACGTTTTCGAGAATGCCTTCCAAGCGGACCGATTACGCTTGAGTGGGAGAGAGACGGCCGGTCTAGCGTGCCTCTCTCTCTAATGCTGCACGCGCTTCCGTGACGTGAGCGGCCGTTACTCGGTTTTCGTGAATGCCTTTCAGGCTCATCGTCTTTATAAACGTTATCACGTTAAAAGTTTTCAGAAAACCAAGAGTAAAATGGAAACTAGTCACAGTAAGTTGATATCAAAACGAGAAGCTGGTATCCTGTATGGATGAAATCTACTATGCTTGTGTATCACCAGGATTGAAGAAGTTAACCAATTAGCAATACTTTATTAAGGTACTAGTTTCGGCCCGATGATTTGCCTGAGTGGTTTCCAACTATACCAGGGAACATACCGACACCAGATACAAAAAATTACGCTATCTTTAAAAAAAGCCCTTTACGACCTGCATTTTCTACAGCTCTAGTGCAATTTATTTTACTTCTTGGGACGTATCGTGAAAATAATTTGCAATAGCGAGCGCAAAGTCATGTTTTAAATTATTAATGAGGTTGTACTATAGGTACTAGCTGTTGCCGCAGCTTCGCATGCGGTTATTATGCTTATCATATAATACTTATCCCCTATTTCACTCCTCCTATATTACCCTTGGGGGTAGAATTTTGAAAAATCCTTCCTTAGTGGATGCCTACGTCATAAGACGTACGTCTACGTCCTAATTGTTTTGCCTGTGCGTTGATACATCAGTCAATCACTTTTGCATTTTATATATACAGATAAAGGAACCGTCCATTGCGTCATAATATATTAATATATTATATATATATATAATATCAATATACAGTCATAATAATAAAAAGTCGTTAGTCGCTTAAATCAGCAAACGGAATCCTGATTTTATTTTAATTCATAATGCAAATAAGTTTACCAAGGTTATTTAGGTAGGACCAGTTTTGTTTTTTACGATGTAATTAAGTGTAAATATCTATCATCATGAATCATGTGATGTGTTTGTGTTCGAATAAAATTATCATGTTCAATAATAGACAATATATACAGGGTGTCCCAGCGCGAAGTGACCGCCCAGCGTCTGTTGATTATGTGGACAAAACTGTCGACAAAAACCATTAAAGTAAAGGTTTTATCGGTTTGGTTTACTTTTTATTAGCTTTTTTAATTTTTTTGTAGAAAAACCTGACTTCTTGCACTATTTTCAAATATTTTTTTGTTTTTACGTTTATTTTCATTCTGTTTTTTGTATTTACTAGCTGTTTTCATAGTTTATCTATTCGAGATATAAAATCTACCTAAAATTGAATACGACATTTTTTAAAAAGTATTGATGCTAATGCTACAAAAATAGGAGTGAACCTCTTGGAAGTGCAAAGAACCACTCAAAGGATGTCATTTTGAGCCTTAGCCTGTATTAATGCCAATGGCGGTCGTTTCGAAAACATTATGAATTAATTACTCTTTTTTTTAAATAAATGATTTAAATTTCCATTTGTTTTTATTGTTTACCTTTAAAATTATTCTATCAAAGAGCAAAAGGTATTTTTGATAGTAAGACACTTAAATGATCCACTAGCCTGGATTTAAAAGTCTACTCTTCTTATTATCGAAATTGGGGTGGATACTACAAGAGTTTGTAGTTCGGTAAATGACTGAGATAACTACAAACATTTTTATGAGATTTTGTAGGTAATATCATTTTATTTAATAATAAATAATAAAATAATAATATTCATAGTGCATTTTCCCAAATTTTTAGCGAAATTAAATGAAAAAGGGTAATTTTTTTCAAAAAAATGTAACTTAATTTCTTTTTACAAAAAGGTCATATTCAATTTTAGGTAGATTTTATACCTCGAATAGATAAACTATGAAAACAGCTAGTAAATACAAAAAACAGAATGAAAATAAATGTGAAACCAAAAAAAAATTTTGAAAATAGTGCAAGAAGTCAGGTTTTTCTACAAAAAAATTAAAAAGCTAATAAAAAATAAACCAAACCGATAAGACCTTTACTTTAATGGTTTTTGTCGATAGTTTTGTCCACATAATCAATAGACGCCGGGCGGTCACTTCGCGCTGGACACCCTGTTTAAACATTGGTAAACTTGCACAGTAACAGTAAAATTATTAAAACTAAAGTGAAAAAAGTAAAAAGTGAAAGTTTTATTTTGTTCAGCCTCGTATTAGTAGTTTTTTTATTAGTAGGTAATCAATATGTTTAGCCGGTGTCATTTCATGTAACTTTATTTTTAGATGCATCTACCAAGTTGCTCGGAAAATACCACCTTTTACGTACATAGTTTTGGAAAACACCTTTTTGTAACTTCTTTGTTTTTAATTTCCAAAAAATGTTCGAAAGGACAATCGAGGTTTTCTGCTCATGAATGATTTACAATCTGACTAAATGCTACCAGTGACATGTCACATTCTCAAGTTCCCAAATTTGGTTTTTCTAAAAAAGTTTGTAAAGGAATCTTGTGAATGGTTGTGCATTTGTAGACGAATTTTTTTAAATTAATTATTCCTCATTATAATGCTCTTTCATTTAATGTTATTGATTTGATAGAATCTAATGATGCGTTCAGATCTTGCAAATGCACCGCTAGTTATTATTACGTATACTGCTTATACTACGGCTTGCGCGCGGACGGCCCGTGAATTTGATCGCGCGCGACGTACGCGTACGCGTTTCTTTAAGCGTGTTTATTTTTTTATTTTTTGGTTTAATTTATAATTTTATCATTCAACATATCATATCTTAACTTACGGACAGAAAAACAAAAACCGCATTGTTTTTGACGTGGATGGACGTGGTAGCTTGTAAATACAGGAATTACGTAATCCAGCACGGAAATTTTCTTCCTCAGTCAAATAGAAGGCGGTGAGTTATTATTTACCTTATTTATTACCTTACCTTACCTTATTTATTGATCTGTGTTTATGTTATGATAATATGTATTTGGTAAATCCCATCTTCAAGTTTGGACTCAATAATAATGAATGACTCAGAGAGTCGGATTTAACTACATCATTTTTAAAGTCTGGATCTGATGCAGCTATGGAGTCTCATAAATGTACGGTTGAAATTCTCTGATTATAATTATGAAGGGCTTGTTCTAAGTTAAGTTCGTCGACCAATATCAATACAGGCCCTTATAAGGTACATTTCTGTTAAAATAATTTCTTGAAATATTTTTATTATTTAAAAATATAGTGGCTTGCCGCCGCTTCGTATACCGCCCGGGGCCATCCCCGTTTTAGCCGTATTGGGGCGGCTTAGAATCCTATTCCCTAACCCTACGCCAGATGGGTGTCGTAAGAGGTGAATAAATCCGACCCGCTGGTGATAGGTCCCCTGGAGGGATTAAATTGATAGTATTGATTTCAATTGTTAATTAATACCATCATTACTATTATTATTTCTCCATGGGGTTCGCCTGGATGGCTACCACCCTTGAGCATGAGTTAGCCGCCAAACGACTCGTCGTGTTCCGGCTGGGGGCTTGAGAGCCAGATCTTTAATTATTTTTCTTTTCTCTTTCTTGGCCGGCAACGCATCGGCAATGCCTTTGGTCTTGCTAATGTCCATGGGCGATGATAGCCACTTATCATCAGGTGGATCGTCAGATCGTTTGCCGGCTATTTGCAAAAAAATCCCTCCACACTACGCTACTGGATGGTTGGAAGTATTTTAAAATTGATTACTTGATTCGATCTTGCAGTCTCCGTTTCCTTCAGCGTGGAAGAACGACAACTTGCCGTCCAGATCGTATTGTCCCGTCGCAGTGATTGGGCATTCCTCCACCAGAGTCATCGTCGACTTTTTAAGGTCACGTCTGTTTGGGACAAAAATAGTTATTAAATCTTATAATTACAGATTCACGAACGTTGTATAGGAGGCTGGGACTTTTGGACTATCGACCGAAGCAATTAAAATGAGAGTTTAAAATTACGTTAATATTTTTTTAAATACCTGATAATTAATATTAGGTTAATCCACAATTTAGAAAAAGAGCAATTCAAAAAAACGAAATTGTAATCGGAATTGATTTATTAATTACTTACAAGTATTTATAAGTCCAAGTAATTAATCAAATTGCAAGGGTTGAGTAATTAATAAAATGAATATTACAATCGTATTTGTATTATAATTACATTCTTATTACTTAAAGGCATAGAAATACCTAAATTAATAAGATATATTCAGAATCAATTTTACGTTTAAAATACGATACTTTTATTCGGCTTGTCATCCTATTAAAATTATAAATGTGAAAGTTTGTGAAGATGTTTGGATGTTTGTTCATCAATAACGCCACAATTATTTCATTGATTTGGCTGAAATTTTTATTTATTAATTTTTTTTATTTATTTATTTATCCCAGAAAAATAGATATCCACGCGCGCGAAGCCACTGGCATCATGTAGTATCTATTATTGTATCTTAATCCTTCATTGTACTTATTGATGCAATTTATTTTTATGTGGTTCTATAAATCTAAATTAATTAATTAAAAATTTCGTTTCAAAATTACTCTACCGCGGGCGAAGCCACAGGCAAAAGCAAGTGGTCTATAAACTTTGATCGATGACAGCTCATAAAAAAAAATATTTTGTGATCTTCACGTAAACTTCACTCACAGGGGCGAGTGACTTTCATACCAGCTGTCATCACGGAACACAGACAACAGGCTATCATAGCACAAACAATATAAACCAGTGCCTTTGACCTATAATTCCTTTAGTGAACACGCCGGAGTTCTTTGGCAATCAGCAAAATTTGTGACAATGTCAAGAAATGTAACGATTTTTTTTCACCTGTTTTAATTATCTCACTTTTAAAAAATCTCTTATTATTTTACTCACAGTTTGTCTAAATTCGCCCAAGTTTCACGAGTAAATTAATAATTTAAAAGCTGAAAACCGGCATACTTCCATCTTGTTTCGATCTTCTAGCTCAAGATTAGCGTCCCACCTCTCCAAGCGGGGTTGCATCTGACGAAGGCTTGGAGGTCATAAGACCAAAGCCAACTCTTCAGGCAGAGTTTAATAGGTGCAAGTCCCACATAACCAGCACAGGCGGCTGTGCTAGTATGCATTATGCATTCTCTGTCTCCCTCCCGTGAAGGGGAAATAACCCAAGATTGTGTAATCATCCCAGTCTCCTTTGGGTACGAAAGATACTCGCAATGCTAACTTATAAAATTAAAGTTTATCTATATACATTAAGTGCCTAATTTAGGTACTTAATTATAATTAGTACCTAATTTAGGTACGTAGTTATAATTAGTACCTAATTTAGGTACTTAATTACAAAAAATTATGTCCGTGGGCAACAATAACTATTCCATCAGGTGGCTCATCTATTCGTTTGCCAGCTTTTTACAAACAAAGTTTATCCATTCCATGTTATTCTTTTACATATATGTTTATGGAAGATTTACGCTGAGAGTAAGATCCTATTAAACCAAAAAACTTACCTGAAATCCAAAAGTTTACACTTGCTGATTCCGGTTACTTTCATGTTCCTAAAGCCAAGTTTGAGGTCCTTGTCATCAGATCGTATATTGTTGAGGACAATGGGGTCTGCGGGCATCAGGCCTAATTCCGGTATTCCTTTTACGAAATATGGAGTCGCCGCAACAACACTGGCCTTGATGCATTCATAGTCATCTGGCTTGCAAGGTTTAATGAAGGATGCTAAACAGAAAATTAATAAATATTAGTACTAAAAGCTGCGGACACCTTGGTGTCATAGACAATATTAATGAGTAAGGAAATCCTTGAAGCGCTCATAGCTCGGAAGCTTGCGTCGATCCTAAGTGATTGACAAAGATAAGCAACAGTGGGCGCAAACCAAGGAAATCCTTCTATCCAAGAGATCAAAACCAACTATCCTGTTCCTGATGCAGCTACTTCCCATTAAATCAGTCGAGGAATGTTTTTCGTAGACTACTGACACAAAAAAAAGTTGGACTCGCAAAGTTGAATGCTTAACTTGAATCAAAAGACTGCACTAATGGTTTTTAAAGATTTGTATTATAGATAGCGTGGCAGGTAAAGATCCACACTAAGCATAAATCACACTAAACTTATCAAGTGTCTTATCAGTTGATTAGCAGGGTACATCAGAAGCAAAAGATGTTGGATTAGATAGAGCCCCTTATTCAATTAAATATGTAGTTATCGTTTGAGCGAAATAAAATCAAAAGCAAGCAACATTAAAGTTTATATTCAAAGTATTTTTTCTTGGGCTTAATTAACTATGTAATTACTTTTCCCTTTAATCTTTTACTAACGAAATTATAAAGTAAATAATTTTACCTTTACCGGCCGCAGCCCCAGTCGTATAATATGCTAAGATACATAGCGCTAAGCACTGGAGTCTATACATTTTAAAAATAAATTATTACACTATTCTATGTTGACACGTTGTATTGTTAAAAACTACTGACGGGTTCTTAAATACTGCTTCATTTATATACGTCGGGCAACAAAATAAAAATGTTTTTCGGCACCAAACCTGATTATAAATTCTCTCCGATCATTTAGAAGACGAATACAAATTCAGTAAAGCATGAACATGGGTTTTAGGGTTCCACTTGTAGAAATAATAATTGTAGAGGAGCCTTATCAATTTAGAAACAAACACATCGAATTTATTATCTTTGAAATGCTGTAATGTCAGACACTAGAATCTTTTTCGCACTTACACGAGACATCATCTTAGAAAGATAAACAGTCGGGACCCATTCTTCAACCAATCAAATCTTGTGTTTTTTCAAGCAACCCTGTAAAATTTAAATGGGTCTCGATTGTTAATCTTTCTATGGGTTAGTTGTTTTTTCTTCTTAGTTTTTTTTACGCAGTCGATTTTTTCACGTTTTTTAATGAATTTTTATTATTTTACACTTTCTAGTTAGGATTCATTGACTTTTTTAATAGACGAAAAAATTCGAAATGTTGTCATTTTATTAAGGGGTTAATAAATTAGCGAGAATGGTTGCTTAAACAAAAAATCCTTACATTATATCCTAAACTATTACTTAAAATGAAAAATGATGGAAAGAACCTAAAATCATTTTATTTGAATGGGTAATTCAACGATACTCTACTCGATAGGTTTTGAGAAAAAATTTTTTGAAGAAAATATTGCGCCAAAAATCAAACATTTTAATTTTTTTTATAAATTTTTAACCGACTTCAAAAAAAAGGAGGGGATTCTCAATTTGTCTGTATTTTTTTATGTTTGTTACCTCAGAACTTTGGGCTGGGTGAACCGATTTTGATGATTTTTTTTTTAATCAAAAGCTGGTGCTTGTCGTGTGGTCCCACTTAAATTTTATCGAGATCTGATAATGGCATCCATGAGAAAACAATATAAGTCTTAAATTTTCATTAAGTATGTGCGTGACAAACGGACGAATGACTCAATATCACGCCAGCCGATTTCGATGATTCTTTATTATTGTTATTGGAAAGGATGTACTTCATTTAAAGTCGGTTTTTTTGTTAAAATTTTAGATTATGCCCAGTGTCACTCTTGCAATTAAGAAAAATCTAACGGCACATCTGAAGCTGATCAAGCCTTTAAGGCTACAGAACGTGCCAAAGAAATATACATACATATAAGCCGCGCCATTAAAGAAACGAATCTAAAATGGTGAAAATTATCATTCCCCCTCACTCGCACGTTATTCCTGTCTTTAGCGTGCAAGTGAGAGGGAATGATTATTTCCGTCATTTTAAATTCGTTTCTTTAATGGCGCGGCTTATACATACATACATATACTTGAAAAACATAACCCTCCTTCTGGCGTAGTCAGGTAAAAATAAATAATTAATAGTACCTAAACAGAAATTGCTTTTTACACTAAATTATTATCTGTGTTTAAGTTAGTTTCATTTTGTGTCTGCCTCATGTTTTGGTTACAAATTACATAAAAAATACGCTGTAAGATTGTTTACCAAATAGGAGTGGGTACATTTATCTAAAAAAATGGACTATAAACGCCAAAACATTTTATCTGGCGAATAAATATCTGCTCCACCGATAAACGAACCGAAACGTTTGCTAATGGTTGTGATTAAATTTTATTGTTTTGTCAAAATTGAAAGCAAAGTATATAAACCGCTCTAGAAATATTAGCTTGTAAAATTATATTTTTTTTGTCATAATGTTACATTTAGAGAGATTATAGTATTTTTATTTATTTATTATGGAAAGATTCACAGGACTTAGATTTCTGCCAAACTGTTGGCCAGTTTGTCGGCAGTAATACATTTATACATTTTTAATATTTTTATATTTTATTTTAAAAACTGTTAGATGACTGTTTCTTCATTAAACTAACGTGCTAGACATAATTATCGGAGATAACTCTTGATACGTAGGAAACAATAAAATAGTGTTATAAAAATAAATATTCTATCATTTTAATCAAAATAATTAATAAAATCTTGTGCTTGAGAAATGTAGCATAAAGCATAATTAGTGGAGCTTGCATTGTTCAACCATAGCAGCTTTAGAGCGGCGCGCATTTTTAAACACCGTACAAAGTGATATGGTTTACATATCCGCATTTACGGCACATATTCTTTGTAATTACTATACTTGTTCTCTTATACGACTTGTATATCTAGTAAAATACATTATAGTAAAAAAAATCTTACATAAGTATGATGAGCGTATTGTCAATCTAAAGCCTTCTATGCAATAAGAAAAATTGCCATTTTTGACATGTCTTTTATACCGTCGAAATATTTTCCACAGAAGTTGTGTGTTTATTTGTGTGTGTAGGCAGTGTTTATTTCAAATTGTTAACAATATTCCCTACAGCATACGTAAGAATCAGTTATCAAACTGCAAGTAAAATGAGTACAATTTTTACGCATTTTTAGAACCTGTTTATCTCAGAATTGACCTTCTTCCTCATCATCAGGAAATAAGTAAAGTCCGCCGGCCCAGGGCTCCTGCTCTAAAAGGTTTTTGCATAAACGCAAAATTTCATATTAATGTTTTCGAAACTAGCCCGGTATGAAATATGAACTATTTGGATTCAAGAACAATCTTATATTTTCCTACTTTTCCACACGCCCTTGATATAAAATTTGCTACCCTATACTATAACCACATGTAATAAACAGAAGTTTACAAATAGTCCGTCTTTTACACCTTCATATTGGCACTACTTTTTATTGAAATATTAATTAAAATTAGTTTAAAAAAAAATTATATTAATAGTAAACATAAATTACTTTTGGCATTAAATTATTATCCGTCTTTAAATTCTTTTCATTTTGTGTAAGCGTTATTTTTAAATTACACAATAAGTAAAGAACACAATAAGGAACTGTAAGATTATTTGCCGAATACTCGTCTAAAAAAATTAACTATAGAACAAGTACATGTTTATTGAAGATTTATATTGCATGTCAGAATTACTTTACAAACGACCCCGCACATAGTTTGTGAAAAGGAAGTAACTTATTTTTTTACATAAAAAGGAAGAAAAAAATGATTATTCTTTTTAAGTTGTTTCTGAACCCAATATAAAACAATTCTTTAGACATTTTAGTGTTTAAAAATGAAAAAATACTTCCAAGTTGTTAATATTACGTATAATATTCTGAGTATTTTAGTTAGAAGTTCATAATACTAATTAGGTTGTTTTTTAACTGTTAATATTTTTTATTAATGCATTAATTTTCAAGGTTTCATGTAAAGTCTAGCAGATAACATCTATATTGTTACCATCATAATAATAATATGTTATGATTATGCTATTCGGTGTGTTAAGTGTATTATGTAAATCTTTCTTTACTTATTATACCATTACATTGTATGTATAAAAAATATCTTTATTATTACCTATGTACATATAAGTTAAAGCGAAGAATATATAAGTATGTTATGTGCACTTAGGGCTGCATCACCTTTTTTTTCCGGGGGGAAAATGCATTACGCATACCACCCGGGCGCAGGGGGTACCCGAGTGGTTACGTGGGACTCCCGTATAGGCTAATGAGACCCACGGTATACCCACTAAAAACCCCTCCATCTTCCACCTCGCCGCCTTGTGACGGGGTTACGGGAACGCTTTCGCACACATCCGCGACCCCGCCAGCGGCAGCCGCCCCCAAGCGGCTCCATCGCGAAAGCCCGAAGGCCCTCCACGATGGGCGCACCAGATGGTAGGGTGCGCCACCCTCCTCGGCCTCCACCAGTACTGTAGCAGACTCCCCCCAAGTCTGCTACTAGGAGGCCATGTATACCAGATAATCGGTACCCGGTGGAAGATTAGGTCTGTGGTTCTTCCACCGACCACACCTCGGCCGCAGAGGATAGGGAAAGCGGCGCACCGTAATACCGACATGCCTCTTCCTCTGCGACCCCACCAGTGCCGTTTCGGCGGAACGGCCCCGCCAGCTCGCAGGGGGTAGGGAGAGTGGCGCACCGTAATACCAACACGCCTCTCCCCCTGCGATCCCTCCACGGCCGCAGAAGATAGGGAGAACGGCGCACCGTAATACCGGCACTCCTCTGCTTCTGTCCCACCTCCACGCATGTCCGCAGCGGACTTGTTCAGCCCGCTGGGAGCGCCCTCCTCGGGCCAGCCGGCGGCACAATCAGGCTGGCCCTGGTTGCCTCTTGGCTAAAGCCAACCGGTGAACCGTGGGTGACCAGTCCACGGGTACTAAGCCCCCCCGCCACGACAAGGCGGGCAACCCCAGGGGGGGAGGGGAGGGCTGCATCACCTAAATCACCGTCGCCTCGCCGGACAAAAACTTCAAAAGCCCCGGACGTGCGGGTACCTACATTTTTTAGTTTCTCACAATTTTAAATAATTAATTATTTTGACTGATTAAAAATATACAAGTTAACTTAAATAATTATTAGAAGTTCTACAGAAATAATGTTGTGATAATTTTGCCATATAAAGTTAAAAGTTAAATAAGTTAGAAAATTTAGGGAACCCATTTTGTGTAATATATTTTTTATGAGACGAACTTGCAAGTTATGAATCAATCGTTTTTGTTGTGGTAAAAAATTAACAGACAATGTCTAAATAATATATAATTCGCATACGCCTACACATTCTAAAGCAACTCATGTAGCTAATTTTGGAGCGTAATCATTGAGTTAAAATGTTCATTACTTTTTGTACTTACAATGATCAAGTTACCCTCTACATCAAGATTCGAAACTAACTAGTAAAATTGTAATTGCACATGGGCTGATTATGTAAGTAGCTACTCTAATAATAGTATGGAAAATTTTAAGTTATTCTGTTTTATCAAAAGGAAGGATAAGAACGTCGGAACATTAACAAAATGTTAATGCAAGCAAGAGTAGCACCTCTCTCTTACTCTCTTACGAACTATGTGAGACAGCTTCACCGCATCGAATAATTTGTACTGAGTTTTGGTCCAATCGTCCAATCGAACCAATTTAAGTGCTTCGTTTTGTTGATAATTTTGGAGTAAATTTCAAATCTGAAATATAGCGCTATATCGTGGATACCATGAACCATGAACCTTACCATGAACTCTAATAAAACATGTCAAGTTCAAGACAGGTCAACTTATAGCTAAAACTTGTTTTTATTTTGTACCATGAACATTTACTTGGTGACCTGCAATACCTCTATCGGCGTCTTAGTCTATGACATGCACTTGATTTGTTTTAATTATGTTCTGAAATAGAGCGTCTTACCAGTTTACCGGTTTTAAAATCAATGTATATTATGGAAGTTTTTAAAAGTTTAAAATAATAATCTCAATTCAAGATTTTAAGGTTTATTATAAAAACTTAACTGTCGTGATTTATTATGCTTGTAGACCTTTCGTTCTCGCATGCAAATGCGGCGCGTTTAGCGCGTACGGTGCGGACATGCCGTGATAAATTGATGTTAGCATAGGCTACTTTCCAAGGTTAATACGTCAACAATCGCTTTATGGTACACTAATTGCAGGGCAGAAGAGCATTTTTGAAGTCACGTGACCGCTATCCTGTTACGGTCACGTGGTCACTGTCTGTGTTTTAGCTAGGTCATGGTAGGATATTGCAGGACAGTTCAATTATCGGCTAATATTGGCCTGTTTTAAGAGTTCATTGTAAACCACTCAGTAGGTATATATCAGCAGGTATATTATGGAGTTGTATTCTATACGTCTGTCAAGTTAAATGTATTTGAGTATTTACGACAGGCAAAAAATAAAGGGATCGTACCTTTGATTAGTATTCTTTTATTTTACAAATGCAAACTTGATTCACTTTGGTATTTTTAGAATTAGAAATGAACCCTGCAGTACACCCATCGGTGATTGTATTCTTGATGATTTGGCATTATTTATGCTGACACATTAAGTTCTGCCGTTTAAATAGAACGCGATTATGTTGAGAGAAGTGTTTTTGATACCTTAGTGATTAAGCTTAAGTAATAAAGTTTCGTGCTCAACACAATCAAACGCTTTAAACAAGTCAGAAAATACATCTATGGTATTTTGTGAGGTATCCCAGGCCACGAAGATGTGTTAAAATGAACTTCAAAATACTCCAAATCTGAATTTGTGCCTACTGATATTATCCATATTTTAAGTTTAAATGAATTCGAAATTTGAATTCGAATTTGACATTACAAAAGTGGTACTGAATAAAAAGTCTAATGACGTTCAGTAGTAATGTTTTTATAGAAATATCTATTATGTATTCTGTGGAAATATTGTAAGAGACTGTTTGTCTGTGCATTTGTTCCCATGAATCTCAGAAACACTTGGATATCCAGTTACTTACAGCTTCGCTCAGACTTAAAATACTCCAAACAAAAATAATTGTCCTAAATCAAACTTACCGTTAACCGATTTATATGACTTTTTAATTTTTTCGTATTCTAAGTTAACAAAGTGTCACTCATCTCGTCCAGTAGGTACATTAGAATGTTGTTTGACCAAAGTCCACGTTTAAGTTCGCTTTGTAGATTCTTAGTATTTCGTTTATTTCAACCGGTTCACAAATAAATATTGACAATTTAAAGAATGCCTTTTTAATAAATATTCACGTGCGTGTAAGGTTGTTTTTTTCCCCGAACTAGGCGGCTATTAGTTAAAGTAAATTGCTTAGGTAAGCTATCCTAATCCATCACACACGCCGATTACATTACAGCTTATAATATCCCAATATCTATTCATCACTGCATCGTATTGATGTTCTGTGGATCACATGATCTAATAACCACACTGTACAAAATAACTAACCAATCAAGATGTACCTATTATAATATGTAAATCGATCTAATAGAGGATATTGGCTCGCACGTGTGATATTGTTAGGCGATACTGCAGAGGTTCTAAGTAGATATATCTAGCAAGATTATAGTGTCTGACTTTGATCCTTTGCAATTATTGTGGTCTATTACTATCCAGGGCTTTAAAGTTGAATATAACTGGCTAAAGATTGAGTTAAAACCATATGATTTGTGTGTTTAATATTATGTATTATGTTTTCACGTAATTCAAATAGAAGGCGCATTTGGCTACAATGGTTTGCGTGTGGTAGACAGATTGGTTTGATTCTTAATTATAGATTTAAATTCCTAATTATATTAATGATTAATCATCAATAATGATCGTAAATTACAAGTGTTCTTTTAAGCTTCTATTTACTAAAATCAATATTTTTATGCATCACAGTAACATTACATATTTTGACAGATTTTTACATAATCGTAATAGATTTTGATTGATGCATTTATGTCCCTCTTTTGATACATTTATTGAATTGATGTTTTAATAGATACAAAACAATTTAGTGAAAATATTTTTGGATTGAAATTTACAAATAAAATACGCCTCCATAAAATATCGCTCAAATTGATATTTAGTCATTGTAAAGAATGAAGGTTACTGGCTTCTGCTATGATGTCTTATATTTGATGGAATATCTTGTACTTGTATAATTAGTGTGGACTTTAACAATACCCGCATAAAAAGCATGTGTTTATGTGATGTGGCACGTATGCGTGTTGTTATTTTTATTAAAATTAAGTGTAGGTATTAAACTTGAAATTGTGTTTGTTTTTATATCCAAAGTTTATTCAGGACTATTTAACAACTTTGCAATATCTAAGTATTCATTCTAGATAAATAATAGAACTGTAGTTCTCTCACGTTTTTGATTTCAAGAACTTTAAAAATCGACATCTAAAAGGATGTACCTAGTAAAATGGAGGTAGAAAAAAGGAATGGGGTAAAAATGAATAACAATATTTGGGTGTGGGCACGATTTGTCAACGTAACGATTACGCCTCTCGAAGCGAAGCGATGCGGCGACTATAATCAATAAAAATATACGTCATTCAGAACTACGTTATTCGAGTATCAAGCTAACATAAATTGGAATTGAAAATACCTTTTACATATTTTATTCGTCAGTGATATAGGGGTACGGTTGAAAATATCATCTATCTTGAAGAAGCACCAACTGCATCTGCTATTTCATACAAAATTCAACGGCTTCCTTCAAAGCGTCGATTCGAAAATGCGAAGTACATTCCCAGTTATTACGTCCTAAGAAGCTGAAACGGAAGTATGAATTTATGTGAAAAATACGCTCTTGGCCTTTTACTAATTCTAAATTGGGAGCTAAAAACGCTTTTAATATTAAATCTGGTGAAAGTGTATGTTAAATATATTTAATGTTAGATTTTGGTGTAGGATTTTCTAGACACAGGTGTCTTCTTAATATTTTATTTTATTACAATTTTAAAGTACTTAATGTTTATTATTAACCATTTTGTCTTGATGGTTGATATTCCCAGATAATTTTAGCAAACGTCTTTCATAGATGCTATTTGTTAAAGGTAATAACAAAAAAAAGGACACAGCTTTCTTGGATATATTAAAGAACATAGTACACAGGATACTACCCTGTGGGATGCATATTAACATTTATCACTGTAATGATGATCAGAACATAATTAAAGTGATCCTAATCAGAGGTCATGTGCTAAAGCAAAAAATGACTTGCATAAGTTTACCGATGAAATAACATGATTAACTAATTTTGGATATGAATTCTAAGTTTATTAAGTTGTAATGTTTAAAAGCTGATTGAATTTATATTGCACATCTCGTAAGGGGCCGTCCATTAATCACGTGATCTTTTTTTAGCATTTTTTAACCCCCCCCCTCCCCCTTGGTGATATGTAGTGAGGTTTAAGACTACCCCCCCCCCCTCCCCCAACATCACGTGTATTTTTCCTTTCTTATACTCTGCAAAAAGGTCTTTATACAGATCACCTACTTTCGACATTGTTTTAATCCAAAACATGCCGAGCCGGTAGTCGGTGGCGGCGCGTAAGGCCTTCGTTCGTTGCCTGGCAACGGCAAGTCAAAGTCACACTACACGCTGCTTTTCTATACGAAAAAATAAATACACGTGATATCTTACTACACCCCCCCTCCCCCTTCGTGATATTTTCGTGATTTTTGTCAAACCCCTCCCCCCCCTTTCAAGCCTCACGTGATTAATGGACGGCCCCTAACGCGGAGCGCGGTGCGTTTGAGGTAGTGCTCTACTCCCAACGTAGTATCAAGGTCAAGGAATTTTCTTGACTTGAATATTTTACTATAATTACCTACAGTTTTGTTACATCCTGTTGATTATTTTTGCAGAATATAAACATTATTAATGAAATTATAAGAAGTAAATATAAAATAATTAAAAGTCAGTAGAAAATTATACAAGCCAAGAAATTATTAAATGAGGCCTTAATGCACAACTTAATTTTATAGTTTCACAATCGAGTCCACTTTGTACTCCTGCAGAATCATGCCATGCTATATGACTCTCTAATGTAACGCTAGCAATAAGTTTTTATGTTAAGGTTAAAAATGAAATAATATTGATAAAAATATTAATTTACTGTAATATTGCGAAATAATTCATCGCTAGAACGCACGCTGCTAGTTGACGCTAGTTGATGCCACGATACACGTTGCTATTGATGCTAATTTTAAGAAGTTTTATTTTTATCACATCTTTAGAATCAGAAAAAATACCGTGCTGAATGGTCACGTATCCATACGACCAAAAATAACGAAAATAGGATTTTGAAAATTAGCGTATTTTTTATTATTTGGATCAATAAAATGCTCTAAGTAACAAAAAAACTTTATTATTTTTTAAATTGTTACTTAGATTAAATTCGATTTCGAGAAAACACCTGTTACATACACGTCAGTAATTTTATCTGAGGTGCGGGTTACTACATTTTTGCAGCTTGTAAATTTTGATAATTTGCATTTACGACATTTATTGGATGATATTATTTTAAATAGTGGTGTTATCCACACTTTGCATGGTTTGTTGTTTTTTTTTGGTCGTGGTGTTTGCAATATTTTCAATGTACCAGTATAATAGGTTGCTTTAATTTACTTACTATCGCGGATTTTCTTCCTTTAACTTGAGCCTCCGTTGGAGTTTGTTTGAGTATGCCGGAGTATGCAAACAATTTGTAGTATCGGTTTATTTATTGAAAATCAGCGTGTTTTGAAAGGTAATTCAGATGTAATAAGTACTAATTATTTAAAAATATTAAAATTCATAGAATCATCATCGATTTTAATTGATACTACTTATAAAGCCTCTTTAAAAGTCGGCATTATCGTTTTCAAAAGAGGATAATTGTGACAATGTACCTTTGTGGGGAAAAAAATTTACTATTTTGTCCAAAAATGGCAACTTTAGCACGATAAATACAGAAGGTATAATTTTTTTTCGGGAAATAAAAAAGTTTTTCGCCTCTGGTGAAAAATTTTATATTTGCGGGTTACTAGGTGTTTGCTCTAGCGACGATATAATATACCGAATACTTTTTGCATCAAAAAATAATCCCGAAAGATTTAGGAAAGTTTACATACAAGAAAATATTGAGTCTAAAATTGGAAAACTGTAAGAATACATGCTCTTTTATAGTCATATCTGAGTAATAAGAAAACAGCTGTTGAGTTTTATAATGCGCAGAGGCTGCACCCAGACACGCGACTCTGTTTACATTATTCTTGTTGAAATTGAATGCAGCGGCGGTGAACCGGTCGTTGCCCACTAGGGCTACGAATTTTATGTTTTGCATTTTGTTGCAGTTTTATTTCGTTCTTTATGAACCTCTGCTCATACTATTATTTCAAAAAGCAGTTGTGTGGTTTTATGAAACCACGGTAGGTATAAGGTATATGGCGCCGCCATATTGGCCTCGGCTGCTCTGTCGAGCGCCTTTCACTTTACCCTCACTCCGCGGCCGACCGTCACGCGACATGCGACACACAGACCAAAAAGTTTGAGACGATGTAATAAAAGTTTCACTTTAAAAATTATTTATATTTTCACATACATATATTTTAAACTAGTAGCATGCCCTCGCTTAGTTTCGGATATTCCATGGCCCTGAAGCAACTTTTTGCCTTATAATGCATCTATAGCCTTCTTCATCAAATGATTTTTCAAATCCGATTGCTTCCAGATTTCATCGCGTATAGATAAAACCTCATTATTAACTTATTACTCATATCACATCTCTATAAAAACCTCGTGATCAAAATTATCTAGATATGAACGCTTAATAATAGATGTATAAGCCACATACATATATTCCAAGTATTATTTATATCTGTTCGGTGGTTTAAAAAAAATATCGAAAAAAATGTGTTTTTGAAATACATCCATGGCATCCACATGTATATTCTCCATTACATACATATATTATTCTCCATTACAGTTTTATGTTCTGATTCTGAAAGCAAATGGGAATGCAAATAAGTACACCGAACAAGCGATCACTATCACGAAAATTGCAACGACCTGCGCATGTAACTATATGGCAGATAGAGCTAAAGAATATGCCAAACGAAATTATGTTTAGCTTAGTTTTGTCTACAGGCGTTGTTAATATATAAAAATCACATTGTGAATTTATGTTTTATTTATGTAAATACATATCTGCGTATTTTATTTTATCTTTTGTTTAAAATATTGGCTCTGTAAAATTCTTAAAATGTATGCCCGTCTACTTACGTATTTCTTTAACGTCTGCGTCATCTCCTTTAGGTTGTCTGGTAGAAATTGCTATTATAGCGATAAGATCGTGTGTTGTTTTGATATTATTTGCATTATTATACATATATTCGGGAGTTATATGTTATTTTACATTGCTATATGTTAGGTTACATTATTATATAACATATAATATTTGAGTAGTCTTACTGTATCTATGTAAAAAATAACTGATAAAAAAATAGTTGCCATAATTTGACAACCCTATCAAACAGATGCAGTGCGATGCGACAGGATCAGCCCGTTGAGCACTGTGATTTTTATTTCGTTTATCGTTAAAATTATTTCTGAGCTTCGATCGGAAATAGAAATCAGAACGTGTGAAATTACTATTTTCATCTTTTATTTTGATTCACGTTTCCTTTGTATTGACGAGACGGAAGGAACGTGGAGTGTTAAGTTGTGGCGGTTTTAATTCCGATATTCTTTGTGAAATTGTTTCTATTAATGGACGTGTAAAGTTTCAATGTACCTACCAAATAAAACAGGATTCCACAGGCACACACATTAAGTATATTTCCACTGTAGAATAACTGGCGCATTCCGCACTTTTGGTATGATGTTACATTACAAGTACGTGGCGCGTTCGATGTGCCGGGCCAATTTCAGAAGGAATGTCGTATCATACATTCGTTATCTATGATCTATCACACACGTCATCACAAAAAAGAAGACAACCCTGACGTTGCCAGAAAGGATAAGAGTAATGATTAGAGAGAGAGGCAACATCTAGATGTCAACATCTGTTGACGATTAGCGCTGTGCGACCTGAATTACACTTAATTATATCGGAGCAAGAGTCGCATTTCATTTAAATGATTTTGCGGAGTGACTCTTCTATACCAAGGTATCTACTAGTATTCTGTGCTAATACATCCATATCATTATTTATTTATTGGCACTGAATAATTCAATGCACGTGCCTTAAATGTCCACTGAAAATTAATGGTCAATTATAAAGGTGAGTTAGTAGCTTTTGAATACTTTTGAGACCTACTCGATTCGAGGTAACAAAGAGACGGAAAAATGGACATACGAATTATAATTTTTTATTTTTCCAACGGATTCACGGGCATGATAAATTGTTTCTCCGTTCATTTGATAAATTTTCTGTGAGTGTATTTCTTGGGTCTTTATTTATCGTATAAAAACTAAAATCATGATGAATTTTTTTGGCTTAGGTTACCTTAGGTACCTTCCTCAAAGCCCGATCTTGCATTCTTAAGTGACTTAGCAATTTTTGTATTAAACTGGATTTGTTTACAAATATTAGTTATTTAACAGATGAAATACTTGCCTGAATATTAAGACCATGTCCTTATGAGATATGAATGGAAACATGATTTAGGTTTTTTTAGTATTAGTACGCAAAATATTGGAAACTATTGGAAACTATAAACTATAAACTTTCCTTTGACTTTTTAAAATATATTTGAAACAATTTCGACGAAAGGTCTTCGTAAAGATTATACTTACCGCGGTCTTTCCTAAACTTTATATGATTTTCTACCCAAATTGTTCGGCAATGGCAACGTGCGGCAGAAATTTTTAAGTCATATTTGAAGTCAGAATCATCATCCGATGAGCTATCCAATAAATCTAATAGTAAGGCCGTATTATTCATATTAGATTATCCTGTATATAGATTGCGGGGAAATAAGACGTGTGACCCTGAGAAAGATTCGAGCGGATATAAATATTATCGTATCTTAACCGTGTGCGATACCTTAAGATGCTATAATATTTTATAGCCACGCATCTTAAGATAAAATATTATCGTATCTTGGCCGTATGTGACGCGCTTTACATAGAATAACTTTTGCTGAGAGGGCACTTCCATATCTTCTATAGCTTGGCTGATCCCTTAGTGTTCTCGTCAAATACTTCAAACATTCAAATACCTACAAAGATAATCTTATGTTACATTAAAGGTATAAATCTGCATAAAGCACATAAAATGCTTAGGTATAGTGTGCTAAGCAACAGTTTGACTTGTGACAAAAAAATTGGCCTGAACACATGACACGTAATGAAATCTGTTAAAAAGATGAGAACCGGTTTCAGTGCGAACATTTTAATTTGCATGCAACATTGTTCCTGTCGTTATAATAATTAATGATGATATGGCAATAATAATATTGTTTTATAATACTTATAAACTTTTATAAGTATGTACATTGTGTTTTAGCTATAATACTCGTATCACATTAATCTAAGAAAAACTAAAATACTAGTAATAAACATTCAAAAATAAAATAATAAGTTTTGGCCATCGATAACAAATCCTACCTTCGATATAAATCCGAAAAATATAAACCATATTTAACAGTAGGTATATTAATAGATTAGACCTCATTACAATAAAATTTTATTAACATTATTACTTGGTAGAATTGCAATAGTGTCTGAACGATTAAAGAAGGAATCTGTAAGCCATGATTTTCACAAGAATAAAATAAATAATGTTTGAATTAATGTCTTTACATCGTAGTTTTATGGATAGGTTCCACGTTCCTGCAAGGGTTACTTACGTGTTGCT
The DNA here is from genome assembly GCA_963932265.1 of Thymelicus lineola. Taxonomy (NCBI): domain Eukaryota; kingdom Metazoa; phylum Arthropoda; class Insecta; order Lepidoptera; family Hesperiidae; genus Thymelicus; species Thymelicus lineola. The sequence continues at coordinate 5,168,503 of OZ010693.1, read as the reverse complement.
ATAAAATTGCATTTCTAGTGTTACCACAATTGAGTAACAAAACGTAAGTAATATATATGTCGGAGATCATAAAATGGAACGTCAAGCCGGGCCAGGCTTAGGTGTATTCGGATTGTGAAGATGGCAACACTATGTGAATTGAATGTCATTTGGTCACGCGGTGACGTGGCGGGAGAGCCGAGGAAAGCTATTGACTTGCCAGCAACGAACGGATATTCTGGATACAGCCTTCGAGCTGAGCAGACGCCTAGACAAGAACGTTGTTACTTTTAAGACGGAACGCGACGTGTGAATTGTATTGTGATATCAGATTGACGAGTAACAGGATCAGACGATTATGCGAGGCATTGGGGTGGCTGTAAGGGGTGATGGGAGGCCACTGGGCCGTCGTGCCCTATTATTTGTTGGTTGTTACTCGGATAATTGAAGACAATCAGTCCTAATCGCGTATTTAATTATAACCAGTGTAAAACCTGTGTTAAAATGAGTTTCTGACTAAAGTGATGTAAACGCCCACTGTTGTTATTATTTCCCGAACCACCCACCGACCAGGCATTATTTCCGTTATCGGAAGTGGAATGGACCCACATGATGAGAAAATTTCGCCCACATATGTCGGAAAATAAATGAAGAATGACGGTGGTTCGGATGATATTTGAAATGAATTGGTTGCAATGAGAAACGTAACGACAGTAAACGCGAGTAAATGAGCACCGTGGAATTTTACAAAGAAAATATGTGAACCTACCCTCAGATATTCGCCTCACGCAAGATGTCGATATTCAGTCGAGAAGCAATTATGATGAAAGTGAATAGTGGAACAGAGTATGTTACTACGAGTATTTGAACACAGAACACGAGGACGTGTTCATTTTGTCAAAGATGGCCGAGGGAGTAATAGCATCCAAGACACCAAACTATATCAACAAACCAAAGAAACCAAAAAAAAAAAAAAATTTTCATAAGACGTGTCTTTGAGGGAAAAGTACTATCTTTTCATTCGGATTGCAAGAATCCGCATTTCAGGTTTTTCAGATATGATGTTACAAACGGTAGACGGCAAGCATGTAAAATAAGGATTCTAAATTTACAAAAGATCGGTTAGGTACAAAGGATCGGAAAAATGTGATTAAGGTTTGAGGTTATAAGACAGCGATTTGGTATGGCATATTTTTTCATTATTCTTAACAAGATTGGATAATTCGATAGTGTTTTTGTGTAGTAGGTATACACTGGAAGTCAAGCAGTGTAAATGGTGCCGTCATCTTGAACTGTCAAAACACTTGACAGAATTTTCAGAGTTAAGATTTTGTAAATTTTATTTTGTGTAAGAATGTTGTGCTTCGAAATCCTGGAACATGCAAGGTTTTCCTTAAAATAAGATTGATTAGAAAGAACTGGTTAGAATGGTAGTTTACGTAAACTACAAATCGTTTCGTCGTATTTGTGCTTGATTCAACGAAGTATTATAAAGTCATTGTACAGTATCTTTCAACGTAATTATGATTAACAAAGTTATTCAAAGTCAGTGCAAGTATATTGTTTTGTGACACCAGAAGCGTTCTGTAAATGAGATCAAGAATATTCAATTTTCAAACATCTTGATATCGTGTACCCTCAGTTCAGAAAAATAACAATTAGACATTTCGTGTTTTTGTCTTTTGTTTTTTTGTGTGTGTTTCAGATAAACTAAGTGACGATGACAGTTGTATGGACATGTAACTTGCGAATATCTGAACGGTGACGAGAAGTTGCATCAATGCGAGATTACGAAGCGCGGCGACAAATACCTGCCTTTAATTTTGTTGATACTGACGAGAGCGCATCGCGGCTCCTTGTACCGTGGCTTACGATGAGCATCGTCGGTGATTGTATGTCGACATAATATAACAGGTGATCTGTATTGATACTTTTGTAGCTAATTTTGATTATTGCTCACTGACAGTAATTGTTCCTTGTTGAGTTTGTGCTGATATTACGTAATGTCAACATATGACATTTGATGGTTACTTGAGTTTGTGTACTTGACGATTTTTGGTAATGAAGGCCACAGAGAGAATTTGGTGAGCGAAGTGAGCGAAAAATAACCTTTTTGTCATTTAAAAGTGACATGCAAAGATAATAATTCCTTTACTGATTTGTTGAACTGTTTTTGAGAATCTTTAAGACAGACGGGATAACACACTAAGAATTTCGTAAAATGTTCAGAGCAAGTGAACCGATTGTTGATTGTTTTTGATGAGTAGTAAGTGGTATGCAAGTCGCTCAGATAGCATGCAGCTCCAGTCATTCGTAGGCGTAGGCGTAAGATCGGGCACTAGATTTCCCGCCGCAGTGCGGCCACGACTGTGAGTGGCGTGCGAATGGCTTGGAGCTGTAAGCAGTCACTGTTGGAGCTTCCGATGGGAAGCAGTGAGTTGTTGTTGTTGTTGTGATGTGGAACTGGGTACTGGAGGTAGCCCGGTTGGCTCATGATGATGATGATGATGATGACGATGATGATGATGTTGTTGTTGATGATGATGATGATGATCAGAGTATTGCATACAAACTGCTGACTTATCTTTGAGTGCTATGAAGCCTTTTAGTTGTAAAGTTAGATCGTGTTATCAGATTGTAGTTCTTGGTATTATCCCGTTCTGGCTGCTATGTGTTTTCATTATGAAGCCTTGGGGCTTGAGGTCAGGGAGGCCGAGTGGGAAACTTTTACTTTGCGAAGGTTATGTTCTTTCCAGATGGTCCCCTGCTGCCTCACCGAGGACGGTGAGATTGTCACGATGGCCGTGTCGGAGATCATAAAATGGAACGTCAAGCCGGGCCAGGCTTAGGTGTATTCGGATTGTGAAGATGGCAACACTATGTGAATTGAATGTCATTTGGTCACGCGGTGACGTGGCGGGAGAGCCGAGGAAAGCTATTGACTTGCCAGCAACGAACGGATATTCTGGATACAGCCTTCGAGCTGAGCAGACGCCTAGACAAGAACGTTGTTACTTTTAAGACGGAACGCGACGTGTGAATTGTATTGTGATATCAGATTGACGAGTAACAGGATCAGACGATTATGCGAGGCATTGGGGTGGCTGTAAGGGGTGATGGGAGGCCACTGGGCCGTCGTGCCCTATTATTTGTTGGTTGTTACTCGGATAATTGAAGACAATCAGTCCTAATCGCGTATTTAATTATAACCAGTGTAAAACCTGTGTTAAAATGAGTTTCTGACTAAAGTGATGTAAACGCCCACTGTTGTTATTATTTCCCGAACCACCCAACCAGGCATTAATTTCCGTTATATATAATGCAGGATTTAATTAAGAAGTGTTTATTTACTACCCAATGTGATGAGAATCAGCCATTGTACAATTCAAAATTTAGAAAAATAAATAAAAGAGGTATTAAAATTTATTAATTAGCAGAAACAAAACATTTTTACAATTTTCAAATTTGCTCATGCATCAATTTATACAAGTCAGAAATACGTATAACTTTAGCGTTGACTAGTAGGTACCTAAATACATTAACAAGAGTTCATTGACTTTGTCATTAAATTACCTGTTCGAAAAAATATATAATGGCAGCGGTCTATCGAACATGCCACTCAGGTTATAGAACCGCCTAATAAAACTGAGTAATGATTGTTTCAATTGTGGCTATAATCTAAAATAATTACTGTAATGCCCGAAGCGAAATGAGAACGGTTTTTAGAGAAAACAACACAAACGAATAGATAAAAAGTAGTTAAAATTTAGTTGTTTACTTAACTACTTAACACGTGTAAACCGAACATAACCGCTACGGGTGCTTGCTTTCGTAAATACATTGTCCCTCCATCTTCTAGATATTACCCCACGATGTAGGTGACGTACATTCTGTCGCTTGAAAATTTAAATACACCATGCACGTACAAGTCTAATAGATGTGTCATTTTAATATTATTATTATATTTTGCAAGCCGACTAACGAGTATACATTACAACCTGATGATAAAAGACCGTTGTGGCCCATAGATGTAAGTAAGAAAAAACTACTAAGCTTAATTTATTAGGACTCTTAATATTGACCTTGAATAGTAAACGTTGACATGCGCGGGTATAAGCGCACTAGAATTCCTTATGCCGTGGATGGTATGTACACATACAATTGTTTGTAACTTAAACTAAAATATCTTAAGACTTGAGGAATCTGCGATGAACTGACTGGTATCATAACTGCCTTACAATATTATACAAAAAATAGTACATACGTATAGTTGTAGTTTAGAAAAAAATAAATATATGAAATTTAATGTAACGACCTGCAACAGACAGGATTCAATTAATTAAGATTTTACGAACTAGTCCTTAAATAAAACTAGATAAAGAAGGAAAAGAATTTTTAATCGCAGTAAAGTGTTATTCGTTCATGAAGCAAACACTGACTTCTAAGAGTGTTTAAGAAGAGACCCCTACATTTTCTAATACCAGCCGTAACCCTGAGCCGAGTTAGGGCTGTCAAAACAGATCACACACTATTTTTATATTGTCAAATATACTTATATTTTAAACGTGAAAGTTTGTGAGGATGTTTATTACTCTTTCCCGCAAAAATTACTAAACGAATTTTCGTGAAATATTGCACACAGATAGATCGTTATCTGGAATATGATATACATATAGTTAATTATAGAATAATATTTGACTACCATCCTGCAAGACACTAAGAATCATTGATGTAATTTATCGCATTTAAGTACGCGTGCATTAATTCTCTAGGCAAAAGGTATTCGCATAGCACCATTTAGTAACAATTGTAGGCTGTCAATTGAAAAGCTAATTAATCTTAGGCCTTTAATGTTACCGAGACATTAAGTTAGCCGTGATGATAAAATAGGCATATTGATTAAACTATAAAACTATGTTAAGGCGTCAGTTAATTAATCGGCTAATTTTAAGAGTTCAGCAACAAGTGCATTTAAATACTTAATTTACAGTGAGTAATTACGGTAAATCTGTTAATTCTTAAACTTAGCTGTTAATTCTTAATCTTAACTGTTAATTTTTAGTGTTTTTAAACTTAAAGCTTGTTGACTTGCTCAAAATACTTTATTTATTGATTGTGACAACCCTAACTCCTGCGTCATTATTCTGAAGTGCACTCGTCACGTCGATCCCGCTTCACTGCAACACATTATAATTATTTTGAAAGTTTTCCCTATTAAGCGAGGGTGCTGCCAAAGAGATCTCTCAAAGTCTCTTTAGATGTGAGATTTTAAGTAATGTAATGAGAGAATTGTGTTTATAAATTGAAGAGCGTAAATAAACATGCACACGTATTATAATATAGTTTTTTAGATACAAACTTCAAATAATAAAAAAACATAAAAGTGTACCTACCGCGCGTGAGAAGTTATACTTCTTTGGCATGAAAAAAAATTCAAAAAACAATATTAAAAAAACATTGTTCAAAATACAATATTCAAAAACAGCAATATTAAAAATAAAAATTAATTAATATTTTGAAATAATTTAATTTACGAATCTCTATAACCAAACTATGTGTAAAGCGCCATCTGTGATTAATTTTGTATCTACATACTTGTAAAAACACCATGTATGTTCTATTACGAGAACTATTACGATACCATGCCACCTAGAACTAACTTCACGATTTAAAATTTAGCTTACTTCACGATGTAGAATTTAGGTGTCGGTGTGCGCGCGCATCGTAAAAATTCACTCTCATCATTTTTCTCCATCGCGCCAAAAGAAGTATAACTTCAAAAACCAAGACTCTTTATTATGTGATAGTTATGCCCGGTTTACATTATCCGGTCCAGCGATCGAATCCAGCGTTGGATTGCTATTGGAAGAATGTACACCGGCACTGGAATGCACTGAATCCAGTGAGCATTCCAGTCTATTAACTGGATTGGCGGTCTATTTTTGAATCCAGTGCGACCAATCCAGTGCAACTGGAATAATGTAGACGGCCAATCAGTGCCGTTTGATACATTTTCTTCTTGAAATCATTGTCACAGCTTCTAAATGACTGGAATAATGTAGACGATACAATCCAGTCCAGCGCTGGACTGGATTGATTCGCTGGATTACTGGACTGAAATAACGTAAAGCGGGCATTAGGTATATTATAATATCCTATACTTAACTGTTTATTGTAATTCATACGTTTTAGATAAATCATCCAAGTAATATATCATTTGCGAACAAAATAGTTCAGCTTTGTCGATCGACACACGAATATCGCACACAAGATATTCTGTAGTTCAAGTGTCGGTCGATATAGATATAATAGTATAGATACTAGTAGTAGTAGAGATAATAGTATAGATACTATAATAAAATTCAGTGTTTGTTTGTCTGTTCGGGCATCACATAAAAACCCTTGAACGGATTTCGATGAAAATTAGTAAAGTTGTTACTGATACCCTGGGTCATATTTTAGACAACTTTTCATCCCGGAAAATTAAAAGGTTTCCCGGGAAAACAGGATAAAAGAATAAATAAGGTAAAATATAATTTCCGTATGCAAAGCTGCGGGCAACAGCTAGTATAGCAATATGATCGAATGTCAATTTCAACGTTCATGAAATAACTTTCGTGAACACACACTTGTCCAATAAATTAACCTGCGTTGAAACTCGACGTGTAACTATGATATGGTACAAAGCGCAATTAAACTTTAATGGAGCTAGGTGTTTATTAAGGAAAACTTATTCAATGTTACTGATACCACATAGCCTTGTCAAAATTAGGATAAGTACCCTATTAGAGTAATTCAGTGTGAGACAGTGACGAAATACGAAGATGGTTTGAGACCACTGTTATAATGCATTAGGCACATTTTTGATTTTTGACTTTTTCCATACAATTTTTTTAGCGTAGTGGAACACGCCGGGTATCCACTAGTATTAAATATTTTAAAACGTGCCAGTGGTCATTTGTATTGGTTATTATTTCAATATTATTTGTAAACTTGTAAACTTGTAATGTGGCTGTAGCAAGTGTCAAGATTCTTTAATATAGCTCTAGTCCTAGGTTCTTATTATCATAGCTACGTGTTACATTAATATAGTTATATACCTATAGGTATATATACCTCTCCGCGAGCAACCTCTTTGGTTCTACAACGATCGGCCGATGCAGATGCTGTCATGCAAGAATAGTCATGAAGAAAAAACTAAATATTTATAATAGAATAAGGAATATGTCAATTTATTTGGACGTGGATACTGGATATTCTATGGGATTTGATCACGGAGTAGTAGAGATTGTTATTGATGTGAACGTAAGGAGAACTGGGAATATTATCATGGAACAAAGGAAAAGGAATTTTATTGAATAATCAATACAATAGAATACCTTCTCTTTATATAATAAATATATACCCTCATTTGGTTTATCCGGCATCATTTTGCCATAACAGTTGGTAAGAACTCCCAATATACGAATTGGCCACCAAAGCTTTGCATCTGCGCTATGAAATTATTAAATATCCTTAGAAAACCAATAAATTTGGTACTACTACTATTTAGTGCACGTAATTAAAACAGCGCGCTAAGTTTCCGCAAGTCGGATGCTGCAACATGAATATTCTGCTCGAAGGAGCTTGTATGCCCCAAGTTTGTACCGTACCTAACTTGGAACGTCCTGTCGGTGCAACCGTGTAATACACGCGTTTGATTCACTTGCTATTACTAATTAAGAGAGATAAAAAATAAAAGCTTACACACTCATACCTAATATAGGTTTTCACCCATGTCGCGCGTGGCATGGACGACACATATAACGACTCACAATAACACCCACGACCCGAGTACAAATATTTATCTGCCCCGGCCGGGAATCTAACCCGAGACCCCTGGTGTCGTAGGCAGAGTCGCTACCAACTAGGCTACAGGGTCGTCAAACTAGATTTTCTATTGGTGTGAAAGTTAGAAATTACTATGTAGTTTGTAAAGGTTGGAACTTTGTTGGAGTGCAAGATGGGAGAGAGAGAGAGCTATCCAGTCATCCTTTCGCGGCTGCATAGTGAGTTAGCCAATGATGCCAGGTTCCTGCTGTTTAAGGTTAGTGGCCTCTGCTTTCATTCTTTTTCTTCTCTCTTTCTTGGCTGGTAACGCTTCATTAACGCCTTTGTCATTGCTGCTGTCCATAGGGCGATCATCACAAGCACTGACATGCTAGCGGTTTAAACGGTGGTTTCCCATACGCAGGGGCCCTAGTTCTAATCCTAGCACACACCTCTAATTTTCAAAAATTATGTGCGTATAAGAAGTTAATTATCACTGGCTTCGGTGAAGGAAAACACTGTGAGGAAACCTGCACACCTAAGAGTTCTCAATAATGTTCTCAATGGTGTGTAGGTCCAGTCTGCCAATCCGCACTTTGCCAGCGTGGTAGACTATAGCCTGTACCCCTCAACTTATGAGAGGAGACCCAAGCCCAGCAGTGGGGCAATTATGGGTTGTGACTTAGAATTTTGACTTTTATGGGCGACGATAACTACCTACTATCAGGTGCAGCTTTTGCTCGTTTGCCGGCTATTTCCATGGAAATAAAGTTCTACTTATTTTAGTCAAAATAAGGTAGTACTCGTGCATGATAAGATTTTCAGTTCTGGCTAGCGTTTAATTTCCTACTCAAATGTTACTGCTTACTTAATTGTAAGGTGCTTTGGTTGCAGTGGGACGCCAGTTAAAATAATTATTTATAAAGCCATAATGAAAAACTGCATAAAGAAAAAGATAGAGAAAAACAGATTTTCCAAAATGACCTTAACATAAATACTTTCCAGAGCTTGCAGAATTCTAAACGGGATCTCTTTACCTGGTATTATAGTTTCTACGTAGTATAAAATTCTTTTGACTTTAAAATACTTCTCTTCTTTATTTAAATACTGTAAAAGTTGGCCGATATATAGCGGTAATTAAAAGAAGAGCGCACAGCTACTTAACTTTAAATGGTTAAGTATTCACCGTGCGCTCGGGACGGCAAATAAGAAGATAAAACATCAGTGACTTTGAAAAATAGCTCACAAACTTCAGTCTTTGCGTCACATTCAACTTAGATCATACTGCACGTAAAATACGTTCCAATATTCACAAGTAAAAATGCCCTCGCAAAGAACTTAGAAAGCAAACGAGAAAATTTACAGACGCTGAAAATTCACTTGGAATATAAACATTTCTACAAAGTCTTTTTTTATAAAATGTGCATTTTTACTGAATGCAGTGGAATGGCTCTTTTATGATCCTACGTTTAAAGCCACGTTAACGTTTGTTCGAGGTATTTCTCACGGGAAGCGTTCGGGTACTTCGACAGCGCTTTTCGACGGTACAGAGACGAAAAACGTGTGCGTAATATTATTATCTCTCCCTGTTATTCGATTACTAAAAAATCCCCCTCGCTTTGCTTCGGGAAAAATAGTTAAAAAAATATAATATAGCCTATGTCATCCGGGGATAGTGTAGCTTCCCAACAGTGAAAGAATTTCTCAAATCGGTTCGGTAGTTTCGGAGCCTATTCAATGCAAACAAGCAATCAAATATTTCCTCTTTATAATATTAGTATAGATAATAATTCTTTTGACATTTATTTTGTCATTTATATTTATTTATTGAAATTGAATAATAAATTCTTTTGAATTATTAATAAGTGTTTTGACATTTCTATTCACATAGCTTCCATTTCATTAGTGGCTCTTGATATTTTTCTATTTCAATCGTTATTGAAATATCATTAATCAACTAAACTTAACTATCATTAATAACTAACGATTATTATAAATCAAATTGCCTTCAATTCATAGTTAAGTGCTATGAAGTTTTATTAAAATCTGTTTATTGCTATTACTTAATAGCCGTACATTTTTCGTAGAAATTTTAAAAAAATATTAATAAAAGTAATTATTTTTCCTTAAATCATTATACCGGGACCGTAAGTGTTTTAAGCCACTGATTTTGATGATTTTTCATAATTTATAGGAACGCATACGAGGAGTTGTATAATAACATTTATTACTGTCCAACGATTCAAAAGAGCTATCTTACGAAAGCGACATTGTGAAAATCTCAAGAGAATTTTATTTAATTACCACGCTCTAATGTCATAACCATGTGACTCGGTTTTCACTAAGTTAATTATTAAAATGATGAAAGATTTCTTAAGTTACAATCACTGTTTGTTAAGTTAAAGATGAAGTAAGTTTTTCAATTGGATACTTGCTGTTGGCCACGACAAGAGGACACAAGGGCAAACCGCTCAGAAATCCTGAAAGGCTCGGCTGATTCAAATAATATAACGTTTATAAATCAACTCAATCAAGTCAATATTGCTCATAGCCCGTCGACTGGTGTCGGGTTGGTTAGATGGTAATAGCAAATTTCTTGTACGTCCCCATTTTTTTCTCGCCTGAGGATATGATGAAAGAGCAGACGGACTTCTTGATGGGAAATGGTCACCGTTGCCTATTAACATTATAAGAACACACAAATTACCAATGTGGAACCGAAGTTAAGCGTAAATAGAGCTCTATTTACACCTGACTTCGGAGAGCGCGTTTAATCGTCAGTATCCACTGTTAACATCACATAATATTGCAGTCGGTATGCCGTATTGGAGGCGTTGGTGGCGTAAAAGTTTTCGACACCTTGGTATTTAACAAACTCAACAATTTATACTGGACTGGAGCAGCATGGTGAAATATGATCTTGATCCTTGCTTGGCTCGAGGCTAAACCCTTGTCCTATATTAAGTGGTTAACAATTTGAAGCCAAAATATACACGTAGTATATTTTATATTGTCATATGTAGATATAGGTAGGTACTATACTACGTTTGAGGATTCATGAAATATTGAGTTAGAAATTCTTGAAGCGGTTTTTACGAGTACATAAATAGATCTTTTTACTATATCATTAATTAGTTTTAAACGACCCCAAAGAGCTGATTGCGTTGTAAGAGAATTTAATCGAAAGTTTTATGTAGTGTGAGGTCAGTTTAGGGTCGCAGAACTCGGCGAAAATGCCGGCATTCGGAATTGTCGGGATTCCGTGGAACTCAGGGCACAGGTTTTAATTGTGGGTGTAATTGCTTTAGCGAAAATTGCGAAAATTGTTCTCGCAATTCTAGGACACGAGCTAAAAACATTATTTGTATTTCATATTATCGTATATCTGTTGAAAATTAGAAATCTCGTGTTGAGAATGTGATACTTATTTTAAATCAAAATCAAAATTATTATTAGCTTGGATGTATATTATTTATTTAGCTATTTTTTCTATTTTATTTTATTTATTTATTTAGCTATTATGTATTTAGCTTGGATGTATAGTTTAACCTATGGTATTAAGTGTGATAATCTTATTCAGTTATGATGAAGTTTTATGATTAAAAGACAGTTTAAATTATTATAAAATCTTTTGATATCAAATTATTAAGCTCATTTGCAATTTTTTCTTTAGTGCGTCTTTAACCTCCGTTCTTTAATTAAATATACTTCATCCAGAAAAGAGTGAAAGTCAATAGTAATTAACACAGAAATTGGAGCCCTTTAAAAAGTACTGACATTGGGTTTTACATAGTCTTACTAAAGATCAATCGTGACAGTTTTATTTAATTCCTTATTTTAGTTTTGAAGTTATTTGTTATTTTTGAAGTTAAAACAGTAAACATTTTCTATTCTATTCTAATGCACGTTGCAGCGTATGTGAATAATAAAGGAGATCCCCAATTTTCGGCCCCGAACCATATGTAATCTGTGTTAGAACATCGGACTAGACAAGAGTAAACTATATACCAAAAAATTCGTCTTATTTATAAGATAAACATATTTAAATCTTAGCTTCAGCTGCTCTTGCCAAATGAACAAAATAATGCAAAAAAGTTTTCACAGTATTTACCTCATTACATACGATTTTATAATCGATTGAATCGATTGATAATTATCGATTGATGGAACATAATAATATATTTTATGTATTATTTAGTGATTATAATTATAATATTAATTTATTTTTTACATATTTTCGTATTCCATATAAATCAAAACTATGTAATATATTATAATTACCATTCAATCGTTACGGTAATTTTATTAAATTACATTTCGAATATTTTGACATCGATTAATCGATTGACAACAATGATGATGTAATCCCTAATAATGTCATTTTGGTAACCATAGTATTTATAAATAACACCACTGTATTGTCATATTTGTCATCTTTCTACGCGTGTTCTTGTATATTTTTACTATCAAATATTTTCAGCGTATTTGGAGTCCTATTTACTATTGAAACTCATCGACACGTACACAGTGATTTTAATTTTCTATTGTATTCGCTTTCGTACTTGTGTTTTGGTGAATGTGTTTCGCAGTTTCGCTACAATTTCTTGCAAACCAATACTATATGAATATGGACTCCTTAATCGCCTGTTTTGTGACTGACAAAGGTTCAGAATAAGTCCTGAACACTGGATAACGTACCCTATACATCTTTAGAAGATCAGGAAGTTGCTGTGGCCATACTTACAATGAGTATATTATGGTATCTTGATTGGGCAAGGTACTAACGAAATATAACGCCTCCTGCACAACTACACGAAATATTAATATATTATAATGATAACTAATAAAATCTCTTGAAATATGCAATAGCTTTTATTATACAACCTTTTTATGACATTCGTTTTGGGTGAAAACCATTGAAGTAGTAGATATTATAATAGACACCCGCCAACGTAAGTGTAACATACATATTAAATAGCACTGTGACACGAGCATAATCATAACCTATAATTAAGGTGATTCATTCTAGGATTTCCTTAGTTGGCCATTGCTGGCAGCCGTGAAAATTGGAGAAATTGAACTTTTTGCAATAATCTAATTAACAGCCAATTTCCAGTCTTGTCTACTTAGGCCTGAGTTTCTATGGAAACTGGGGTTCTCCTTTACCTACAAAGTAATATTTGCACTGAAGCAAGTACGAGCAGTAAACTCACCTTTCAAAAGAGCTAAGTAATTTTATCTAGCGTTGAAATAAAAACACCTGAGACCTTTCGAATAAGAGATAAGTAAAAAAGACAATTTTAAAATTTATCAATTCATCATACAACATACAACCCCGAGCTGGTTAGAGCTAGACAGTATAAAAGGTTGAAAATCAAAGATACTAAATGGCTTTACGAACTTTGACTTCACAGGTTCGATATATGAAATCTACATGAATTCACGTACACCGCCGATGCAAATACGTCAAAGAAAACTTTATTCGCTGGCTGCACGGAAGACGTAACGAGCCAACAAAGCTGTTACGAGTAAAGACCTGCCGACAGGTATATGGCGTAAAGTATAGGTGGTCGATGGTACTCTAATTTGAATTCTATGAAGTAGAAACTACGTACCTATCTACCCGACCTACGCCCCAACTCAGAGTCACTAACAGTTACTTAAATTGCTCCTTAGTACAGAATTTGTAGGGTGATTCTTTACTAAGGAGAGATAAAGTAATTTTTTTCCATATTAAAAGGAGGAAAACTCTTACTCCAAAAAGCCTACCTACATTTTGTGATATTTTGCGATGGATGGAAAAGGATGTCATTCAATCCTAGAAAATGTTTTTCTCATAACTTCTCGTTGTCACTTATTTTTCAGGGTCTTGCATCCTGAGCCTTTTCTGGCTTCAACCCATTAATGGCCCACTACTGGGCACGTGTCTCTCTTCTTGAGGAGGCATAGAGCATACTCCACCACGCTGCTCCAGTGCGGACTGGTGGAGGGGTTAGTGGCCAACCCGAGTGTCGGAAGTTTTCAAACCGCCCGAGGGCCTCCGACATGGCTTAAAGACTGTTATCATATGATAACAACCGGGACCGACGGCTTTACGTGCCCTCCGAAGCACAGAAACGCTAAAAAATTTTTGCCACTAGCGGTCACCGATCCAACTACCGACCGCGCCCGCTGTTGCTTAACTTTGTCGATCACTTAGGATCGACGCAAGCCGCAGGGCTATGAGCGCTTCGAGCCTATTCTACCCTCTGGATACTTGGACGGCTACCACTCTCTTGTTTGAGTCAGCGCCAAACAATTCGTCCTGTATCGTCTGAGGGCTTGAGAGACATTTTTAAATATGGTCAATAAAACATAATATAGTTCATTATTTCTTTTTCTCTCTTTCTTTGCAGGCAACGCATCAATAACATCTTTTGGTGTGGCTTATGTTCATGGACCACGATAGCCGTTTACCATCAGTTGGATCGTCTAATCGTTTGGCGGCTATTTCTATAAAAAATATTGAAGAGCCTCAGATCGCTTCAGATTGTATCTTTACACCATTCAGCGTGGAGGTGTAGAGCTATTCCTGCTGTAAGCTTAAGTTCCCTTGCGACGAACCACATCTCGAATAAGCGTTTTATCGTTCGTTCGCAGATTCGCCTGGAAAGACTTTTCAAGTGGAGGTTATTATAACTATAAATAAATGCGAGTATTATAAATTAAAATATCATTTTGTACAATAACGTGGTAGGTATGTATGTTATAAATAAATAAAAAATAAAATAAAATATTCTTTATTGCCATACAATACACAATTAACTAAAAATTTAAATCTAAGATACATAGGTTAACTTACTACTATATATTACTTTATACTATCTACTGTGGGCAAAGGAAGAGTCTCAGCTTCTGCTAGCACGAGAAACCTCGTGCAGCGCTGTTTTTCAGACTCTCCCTCTCCCTTAGGTGCCATTTGGGAGTTATCAGGTAGTTCCCGATCGCTGCGCGCCGCTAGGCATTTTTCTTTAATCGCGGGTGTGTGTGTGTAACACCCGTTATGTAATTTCTTGCACTTCAGTAGGGTACTATATAGTCTTGTCGATGTCATGTGTGTCGTGTAGTATGTATATGACTTTCGTGTATGATTTAATCGAGTAAAATACTTTTTGTGTTTGACATACGTATATTTTATTTTGATATCAATAAAATCTAAAGTATAAGAGTTATGCAATTGATACTTTATATGTTTAATAATAGCGAATTTTGTTTATCTGCTGTAATCCAAACCCAAGTTATGACAGTTCAAAAAATGATAAAGCGCTTCGGGAAGAGGAAGGTAGTGTCCTCGTCTAGGCTAGGGCACGACCCCACAGATGATATTATGTTATCTTAAAACAACTTTTCAAAGCACCATTAAATAACACAAATATAAAGTCATTCATTCTCTGAAAAAACTGGCATTCTATAAACATTTCAACGTACAAATACGAACAGACTAAAAATAGACTGGACAATACGTTTATATTTCCGCGAAGATATTCTCGTTTGATGTTATAGCCCCTAAATCCGAACGCTTTCAGGCTCGCCGAAAGAAATATGACCCTGACCATATTAACCGCAGAACGCGCGCTTTCGTATGTGGCCACAGTTCTAAAAATCTACTTTGTTGTCCACATGGCACAGACGGAATGCTCTGATGGGATTTGCGGTCACAATTTTGTGTTTACATGAATCACAAAGACAAAACACAAAGGCATAATCTACTTTGTACTCGTATCGGATATTGCGACGTGGACCTAGCTTTAAATTATGTTGATTTTAGTAGCTAGCGGTAAGTAGGTATTGAGTTTTTGGGAAATTTATAAATTTATTTGTGGTGAAGTATGATGTAATAAATTGCATATAGAAAATTACATTGCAGTGTATATTATTAATAATTTGGTTTTGCAAAAACCTAACTTATGATAGTAAAATTTTTTATCAGAATAAAAACTTTGAAATAAAAATTCGAACCGTCTTCAAACTTGAATAAGTGAAAAATTATTTTATGAAAAATTTAAGTTTTGAAAAATAGAGTTTTTATTTTTAAATTTTTAGTTTTTGCCAAAATTCTAACCTTGATACAACTATTGGTCCATTATGTACCTATAATTTTGAAATAATTTTCTTTCAACTTGTAACTGTTGAGCAGTTTTACTTTCCCTGAGCTAATGCTCATCCACACGAGATGATGATTTTCAGACGCAAATAGGTACTTGAACTGCTTTAGAAAATATATGTAAAACGCAATAAGTGCTTATAAAACTTGCCTATAGGGATGCCCTCGATTTCCCTGGAATCCCATCATCGAATCCTGACTTGGTGACAATGTGATCAACTTGGAAGTGTACCCTACCTAACAAAAGAAAACTATTTGAAATTGGTTCACAGTTGGCAGAGAAATCGGTGAAGGAACATAAAAAAATATAGTGGAACGTAGAACCTCCTCCTTTTTGAAGTCAGTTAAAAAAAGGTTTTTTCAATGAATTTCCCAATCGTTTAACTGGTGTACACTTGAGCTCTCATATCCAATGTCTTCCTGTTATTGATTGTATCTACAAATCTAACCTTAGTATATGCCTCTAAAGCATCGTATAAGCCCCGCAATAAAGTGTCTAAACACATATATTCTAGTCAGGAAACAGACGGGGTTAGCAGTTGCTCCAACGCCTGCGCTAATGAAATACAAGTCAGAAGACGACTTGTGAGATATTTGAGCGAGGGCCCTTTGTTATCTACGATGTTACTGTTTAATACACATACAGAATATTGCAACTGACGATGAAATAGAGAAATAAAATTGGACAAATTACAATTAAAAAAACTGAATTCATTGGCAATAAACGACAAGCCAGCTGTTATGCGTTGTAATCATGGCGGATCAAAATTGGAAATCACATTATGCCCACAGTCTTCATATATATTGCTAACTAGCTGTTGCCCGCAGCTTTCATACGGATTTTTTTAACTTATTCAAACTTTTATCCTGTTTTCCCGGGAAAAAAATTGATTTTCCGGGATGAAAAGTTGTCTAAAATATGACCCAGGGTATCAGTAACAACCTTAAAAATTTTCATCGAAATCCGTTCAAGGGTTTTTATGTGATGCCCGGACAGACAAACAGACACTTTGAGTTTTATTATAGTATAGATTTATTACTTAGTTATTTAGTTTATTAGTTAGTCATCAACATTATGTTGATGTTTTATGGTTACGAACGTCGTTGGTGACTATTTATCATCAGGTGTTTCGTCAACTCGTTTTTCGCCTATTTACATATGAGATCTGGAAGAGGTTGCTTTATAGAGATAAGACCACCCTTATTATTTCATAATTATAATATGCCTAACTATACTAACTCATTGATGCTCTATTCTTGGTGTACAATAATGAGTGATAAAGAAATAAATATACCAGGGTATTAAAAACGTTAGGAGATCGAGCCCAGAAACTGACTTATAATACTATTATGTACAATTATGATTTCTGTGCTTATATTCGTAATAAGCATGTACGAGTACATTTAGAAATTACTGTAGTCAATATGAAATGTTTTAAACATAAATTAATTTTCCTGTTGCATGCCTACGCCTATTGGACAACAGTTCCAGAGCTCTATAAATATCTTGAAATGTTCAACAAACACCTATAAGCCGCTGTCAAAGTTGTCTTAAGTGTACAGAAGAGTCCTCGGTCTCATCGGGGCCAGAATACAGTGGAAAGCTCTTTAGAGTTGCGAATCTGATTTTCGCGGCTTCGAAAGCGAGTTAAAGTGTTCATGCGTACATCGCGAATGTTGCTTTTGTTTTAAATGTGTCTAAATAGCGATTTTTACATTATTCTAAACTTCATTTCATCGTGGACTAAACACATTTTTATTTGTATATTTTGTACGCTGATATTTCGACCCAGTTGCATGGATCGTGGTCATTGCTAAACTGCCTGCCACCAGCTCCATGCAATTGAATCGAAATATCGGCATATAAAATAGATTTTTTCACAGTAAATAATAGCATGATATAGATTCATTAATAGGCACTTGGTTATAAAAACTACTCTTAGTATTACTAAACTAAGTATTGAGTAGGTAAAATTTATTTTAATTGCAAAATAGCTATTTACGTGGTCATGGGCTAAACCCTTTAATTGCCTCATAGCTACAGTTACATATTTTATACAGCTGTTACACACACACGCATGCACATTGTTATAGACTAATACTATGTACAATTGCATTACCATAACCACGATTAATATTAAAGTATTGTATTTTCTTAACTCTGTAATAATATTGATGACACGCCATATTTTCCTGAAACTGTAACAACTTCGCAAAGAAAATCTTTTTTCCCTTTTTAATAAACGTAGCATTATTTTTAATATGTTTCGCGGTGAAAGGATAAAGTTTCACTAACAAATACCTTTTTACTTTCTCAGGAAATAAAATGCTTAATTTAATTTACTGTGAAATGAAATGAATCCGTGTGAGTGTGTTACGGCCGAAAAAACCATAGAAAGATTGTACTACAAATCTAGCAAAAGCTATTTTGCCGAAATGCCTACAACAGAGCGTGGTTATTGGAAGAGATAAATTTCCTAGTGCAACCGAAGATTTTCATTACATCCGGGCAACTTGACCGGGTTTTCTTACAAAGGCGTTTAGCTTACTTTTATCTCTTTAGTAGCGCTTATTGCGGTCATCCAAGGTCTTGGATCAAAGGAGTGGCTAAAAATCTCGAAAACACTGGAGAATCTCTAGTCCGTTTTCAAAAGTTATATTTGTTTAGCGTTTGTGCTGCTAGTATACGAGTATTAGATGTACTTATGATATAAAGTTATTAGAAACTTAGTAAGATTAAAATAAATTCATTATTTATTTACATTATAGAATCCTTCAGCCGCACGCATTTGCCCCTTGTAGTTAGTAATAAGTTAGTATAAAACTATTACCTTGTTAATGTACTCGTAATTTTGTTACAAAATGTAATATCTCAAATATCATTGTCCCCAAATAAGTGTCAAAGCCAATAAAGTTTCCATCACTATAGGTTATTAAATTGTCAAGCAAGTCCATAGTGCCATTTGTCAAAGCCCTTCATACTTCTGGATTAGTTACCCCTTTGTTCTGACGGTTCACTTCATCTTTGCCTTTGTTTTCATTTGTTTTAAGCATAATTTTCTAACGTAATAAATATTTTAGATAGATTCTTCATAATAATACAAAACAATAATAGTAATGCGTATTTTTTTACTGATACCACGAGATACTTACAGGTTTAAGTCTTTTATCAGATGTAACTTCGTTTCGATTTAATTTTTTAGTTAAACTTTATTATTTTTATTAACAAAGGTTTTCATGGGCTTATTAGGTTATTACTTTTTTCATTCAATATCGATAAAATACTTGCTGGTAAATACGTATTGATTTTTACTTCTCATTTTACACTGTACTAGACCCGCTTCATTCTATTCAAACATCCTCAATAAATAAATCAATTCTTGAAACAATACTCTAACAAATGACAACAGACTTTATAAAATTTCGCTCAGTCTGCAGTAATCCTTTTAATAACTACAGAGTTAGTTTGGCTTCCAGTCGCATGATCCTTGTTTAAAGCGAAATAGAGTTCAAATTAGGTTATTTTATTGATTCGACCGAGTACTATCGAGGCGCAGATGTGCATCGAAGTGTCTGTGTTGATTACACGATCGGAATACGAATTTAATTTCTGCTTGTGGTAGTGTTGGTACACCCTTGTTCTCTTTCATGGGTACAAGACAAGCATGGATATAAGATGTTTTGTGTGAGAGAGAACGAATACATAAATTTGTTATTCCGTCCGTTCGTGAAAGAGTCTCAAAGTTTTGCGACATGGCGTGACGTGATGCACATGTGTGAATATGGCGTGGCGTGTTCTAATATAATTTTAAGTGCAGCATATATAAGCACTCATATATTTAATAAAATATCCCTTACGAAGAAAACACCTAAATATGTATCTGCATTTAACGAAACAAAATCAATTAGGTATAGGTAGTAACAATGGAACGATGGTAATTTAATCTCACCAATTAATTGATCTAAATAAGCGGAGTTATCGTAAACGAAACGTTATCGCTCTTCAGTAAACACGTCATGATTACACCATATTGCTGTACCAGCTGTGCCCCTTGTTTCAATAATGAGTTTAAATAACGTCATTAGAATATAATATATTATGTAAGCAGAAGTAGGCTCTGAATTTTTTAACCGACTTCAAAAAAAGGAGGAGGTTCTCAATTCGACTGTATTTTTTTTATGTTTGTTACCTCAGAACTTTGGACTGGGTGAACCGATTTGGATGATTCTTATTTTAATCGAAAGCTGGTGCTTGTCGTGTAGTTCCACAAAAAATTGAACGAGATTTGGCAATGGCATCCATGTCAAAATCATATAAGTCTTAAATTTGCATTAAGTATGTGCGCGGTAAATGGACGAATAACTCAATATCGCGCCAACCGATTTCGATGATTCTTTTTTAATTGAAAGCTGGTGCTTGTCACGTAGTCCCACATAAATTTGAGCGAGATCTAACAATGGTATCCATGTCAAAAGTGCAATGTATTTGATGTCGGTTAATTTTTTGTTAAAATGTTAGATTATTAGGTCTTGATTCTATCTTAGTATTTATTTACTGAAAACCCTAAAGACTGGCCCTATACTCTTTGCCAGCTGACTGAATGAAGAAAATACTTCAACTTGTACAATTTTATTTTTTCCAAAACGATAGTTACAAAAATTTTGAACTTATGCTACGAAGTAATTGTCCATTGGCCATCAAGTGTACTTGGGTATGCGGCATCCAGTTTGCTTGAGCGGTCTTCCATACATAGATAGCCATACACCATCAAGTTTACTGGGTGCCTCATCAAGTCCGCTACAAACTTGACAGGTATACTCGTATGTACTTGATCGTGTATGGCCAGCTTTGAGTAGGTTCTTAATATTAGGTGTTAAGAAGGATATCAGTTAGTTATTATTCATTAGTAACAGTACAGTGGAACATAAGTTTCAAACAATTTACATGTCCTTGAGAATGTTTGCAAAAGTTTTATCACAGGCAATTCTTAATCATACCTCGCCTTAAACTTTCAGAATAGACGGGGAGACGATATTCCCAGGGAAATTCCGAGGCCATAAATTTGAGTGCCAAAAATGGCCGTACGAAGTTAAGCATACACTTTTAGGAATAGGAAGTTGTCTCACAATAGACTGTAAATAATGAAAACGGATATTATAACGTAGTAAATAATGGTAAGTATTCATTTTACTAGTGAGGGTAGATACAATACAATACAAATTATCTTTATTGTACACATAAAATTACAAATGACAAATAGTTACATTTAAACATGAACATACAATTAGCGGCCTTATCACTAAAACAGCGATCTCTTCCAGGCAACCATTGACTGGAATAATTCAACTTACACAAATAAAGGACAGGGTAGTGCGTGTACAGAAAAATAAAATTAATAATACAAATAAATAATAAATATAATATTAATAATATAACATTAGTGTTATAGTATGCCAGTATATTATACTAGAACTGGTAATAATGCTCAGGAGGAAAAGACAGAAAAAAGAAAGAAAGAAGTATATTGTATATAGCAGAAAAAGAGAAATAATAGAAATAATTGTCAGTGTGTACAGATAAAACTAGAACACGGAATGTGTTAACGGGACATGTAGTAGTCCTTCACCTGTTTCTTAAATGACTCAATGGTCTCTGCGCGTCGAATAGCAATAGGCAGGGCGTTCCAAAGTCGCACCGCCGTTGCAGTGAAGGACTTCCTATAGAAGGTGGAAGAATAGCTAGGTGTAGAAAGAGTTAAGTTAAAATTAGAACGAAGTACATGCGTATCATGGGAAAGATGCATGAAATTAAATCGCTCTTTTAAATAATTCGGTGTATTTGGGTTAAACAGATATCGTATTATTAGTATAAAAAGGCGGAAAAATTGCATAACTGACCATTAATTTTTTTCTGGATTTCACACATTAAAGTTAACAAGTCAAGTAAACAATGTTAGGGATAACAGCTGATGTTGACACTATGTATAGACACCAATAAAATAATCTATACTAATATTATAAAGAGGAATGATTTGATTGTTTGCATTGTTGAAAATTCTTTCACTGTTGGAAAGCTACACTATCCCTGGGTGACATAGGCTATAATATTATATTTTTTTATTTTTACTATTTTTTCCGAAGCGAAGCGAGGGCGATTTTCTAGTAATAAATAAATGTGTAAACCTTTCTTAAGCATTTTTAATAAGGTTTGGTAAACTTCAAATAACAGAAAAAATATAATACTTATATTGTGACTTTTTGGTAGTTGCCAGGAAACTGACTTCATGATATGGATAGAAAGAATACTGAGATATGCCTTAGGTATATAATAAAAAAAAATCACCTTGAGAATTACTTTAAATAAAAATAATGAGATAACTTTACCGCATGGAATTTTCTACAGGTTTTTATTAGAATTAAAGTTTATGAAAATTATACAACGTATTATATTATCATCATCATCGGGTTTGACGACCCGCGTGGCGCAATGGTTACCATGCCGGATCGCCGCACCGAGGGTCCTGGGTTCGATTCCCAGCGAGGCGGAAATTTGAATGATGAGTTTGAATTTCTGTTCTCGGTCTGGGTGTAAGTGTACTTGTCTTGTGTGTTGTCCATTGCACCCACGACACAGGGAATCCTAGTGTGAGGCTATGAGTGTGAAGCGTTATTTATTTTATTTATCCAATATATTCGGCATTCGCCATCGCTTATTATTTTCTCGTTAGCGTTACTACAAGCGTATTTATACGCAACTTCATTATTAAGTGATTAATAAAGCGAGTCAGGCGGCAGATATGCATATTTCATAACCTCCCGAGTATTATGTAAAACAGCACAGATTGATTCAATCTTTAGTTGCTGTTGGTTTCCGAAATAAAATACGAGTAATTATAATGTTTATAGAAGAGATATTTTATTTGAATTTGAGATGAAAATTTCACAAAATTTTATGCTATTTTGGCAGTAAATAGTTTCATAAAAATTAAGAGTCGATTGTTACCTCCGGGATCTGAAGATTAAATTTTTTTGTTTGAATTAAAAAATATTTAGCACCATTCTGATTTGTAACTTGGTGAAACGAAAAACGACGTAAAAAGAGTCACAAAATATCTATAATATCTAAAATATCTTTAGCCCGTGAGATATTGCGATGGAATATTATTTACAGTGTAAATTTTCTATTAATTCGGTCTCGTCTTTGTGCGGTGTTTCATTATAAACAAAAAAATATTTTTAATATTACAAAAATAAATCCACCAATTTTCCTTCCTACTATACTTACCGATGTTATGCTCCCGATAAGTTTAGGTAGTTTAGATATCTAAAAGTACAACTTCTACCGCATCTAAACTTGTTTTAAAAACAAACTGCAAACTTGTTTTATTAACACCGAATTTGCAACATGCTGTAAAACATTATTGAATTTACCACCTTAAAATGGCTCAACTCTTCCGCGAGCCCCCTAGTAGCTTGAAGCGCAGTCGGGGTCTATAAAATTTATTGGGTGTGAAACGATAAGTCTAATTTAGGCCAAAATGTATTTCGGCTGATGATTGGTGTAATAGGGTTATTGGGACGAGTGGTACTCCCCGGGTGGCAGAACTAATGTTTATATTAGTCCAGTGTTATTGTTTGGGTAATAAAGTTGGAAGATTATATCACTGTGTTTGGACGATTCTGACGATTCACTTGTTTTTGAAAGATTTAGTAGTCTTTGATTTTTAATCGGGGATATTGAACCCTGTACGTTGGTTAGCAGTGAACTTGACCGCGAGGGATTCCCGGGTTCGATTCTCAACAAGGCATCAGTAATTTAGGTGAAACTACCATTCATTCCTTTCATTAGATGGCTTGTGTTCGTTTGGCGGGTATTTAGCAATCCTTAACCGACAACACATTATTTATTATGACAAACTGATCTAATTTAACGTCATAAATCCTTTGACCAAATGTAATTTATTGGTGACCATAGCAAAAAGGAAAAGTCCACGTAACATAACCTCTAGTTAAGTAGAAGGTCGCCTCTCTAGGGACGAGAGTGACTTATGCTTTTGGGACGAAGACAAAACTAACAATGCCGATATTTTATAGATTTATTGACGCTAAAACCTTCTTGTTACCGGGTCACTTACGATTTCACAAATATATTATATACTTTCCTGATTTATTTTATAAGCTGTTTGGTAAAAGAATCAAAGCTTCTTACCTTTTTTCTTAATTTTAAGATAATTAATTTCAAATACAAAAATATCAGGAATTTCAGGAAAGGAAAAAGAGATTTGTAAATACCTAATTTCATACCACTGTTATTGCTTTGACTTATATTTGTTGAGAACAAAAAATCTAAAACTATCTTAGTTCTTGCTTATCGCTGAGTATTTTAATATTATAGAAATAAAATAAAACAAAACCGCAGGAAACAGCGTTCGACAATTTTACAAAGCTAGTTGCAAATTCACCCAGCGTACTGCACACAAATTTCTTTCTCTATTAAAGTACATTTAAATGCAAAGCTGGAGAAGAAGGTAATTAGGCTGAAGGAATGTACTGAAAATATTCTTAATTAAGCTCTAGTTTCTTTTTACTCAACGTAATTTGGAGGAGATTACGTGAGGGAAGTGGTAACGCAAGCCTTCGCAATTAGAAAAGATTTAGAAATTGTTAGTATTCAAATAATTATATGCGATAAACTTCGAAAAACCTCACAAACAAAACAAGCATGGATCCAGCTTATCAATATTGGTCACCTAATAGTAGTAGAAGAAATATGGGCCTTGCCTAACAGATTTTTAACTAACGCAAAAACACTGCAGCCGAAATATGTTGAAAATACGACTTCCGACATGAGAATGTGAACCACAGAACATAGAATCTACTAATTATTAGATGTTCTGTGATGTGAACCATTTATACCTACTAATATTATAAAGCTCAAGTGTTTTTTTGGTTAAACGCGCTAATCTCAAGAACTACTGGTTCGAATTGAAAATATCTTTTTGTGTTTAATAGTAGGCTAAATAACATCATATTTTTTAGTAGTTAGTATTTTTCAGAAATTGTCGTGGATGAAAGCGCGGAGCATAGCTAGTATAGGATATAATGCTACTAGTATTATGAACGTGAAAAATATTATAAACGTGAAAGTTTGTTTGTTAGAATGTTTGTTTCTATTTCACGCAAAAACTACAAAAC
This sequence comes from Thymelicus lineola, assembly GCA_963932265.1. Taxonomy (NCBI): domain Eukaryota; kingdom Metazoa; phylum Arthropoda; class Insecta; order Lepidoptera; family Hesperiidae; genus Thymelicus; species Thymelicus lineola. The sequence continues at coordinate 5,143,377 of OZ010693.1, read as the reverse complement.
GGATGTTCATGAAATTTAGCGTACACATAAATTATGATCTGAAGTAACATATTGATGCTTGAAAGGCAAAATTGACTAAGCGACATTGAGCTAATTTACAGGAGAGCAGTTTAAAGTTGAATTTTTAGAAAAGTTGTTGTATATACCATAATACAGATGATAAAATAAGGATTCTAAAACAGTAAGAATAACGTCGGTAGGAGGTTTAAAAAAAAAATATATGTATAATTTTTGTCTAAAAATTCCGAATTTAAACTGCTCTCCTGTAAAGTTAGCTCAATGTCGCTTAGTCAATTTTGCCTTTCAAGCGTCGATATACTACTAATAATCCCGGAAAACGCGGGAAAGTGCTTGTAGTTTAAGAAATAGTGAAAGAAACTTACCATTATGCACGAGTACCCTTAGGCTTAAACTAAGTGGGGTAAAAAGCCCATCGATTTTCAACAGAAAAGATCTGGCGTATTTAGTTTCGTCGTTTAATTGTTCAATAAGTTGTACTACTCGTATAAGCATCTGTCATTGAATGGAATTCAAGGATAGACAGAGGCCTTTATGTACAAATCATACGTCAGAATTTTACCGGAATTCCTATTTATGTATTATTATATCTTGTGTATCTAAGACATTGAGCTTAATTTGAAGTTCTTTACACTAAAATAAATTATTACCACACAGTGTGCCGTTGGTAAAATAAATTCGCTGTCATATCTTACAGAATTATAAGCGGACTAACTCTAAAATATCAAGTGAGCATTCCTTTTCCTCTTAAAACCGTTGGCTCTGAATGAGTTCTGCACAGAACAGTTGTAGGTATACGCTGTGCTCAGCACTCTGCACTAAACTCCGAGCCTTATTAAGCGGAACGAAACATAATTGCGGAAGCGAAAAGAAACATTCTATAAAAATATTTTTAAAACGACCTGCAATGCTCTAGAGTTTTAAACCTAACCTGGAGTACTATACTAAACTTTGTATTACAGAAATAGAACTCAGAATCGATTGACTTTGTAGTAACGTAGGCATTGAAAATTAAAGATTATGATTAAAATATGTCATGGCCTCCACTGAGGTATTTAATTAAAGTTGTGATATTAGAAATATGAAAAGAAGACCAGAACTTTTTTAAATGTATTGTGAGTGTGTGAGTTGATATTGTTTATATGCAAAGCATTACTCGTGAGTCATTTGTATCTTCTGGTTACATGAAAATTGAAAACTCTCACGTTAATTTTAGAGAATATGAGAGAGATAGATTAAGCCTTTTACTTACAATAGAGATGGCGAAGATAAATTACTTGAAAGAAAAGTGTCTTTCATTTATTATATTTATTACTAGTTGTTGCCCGTAGCTTCGCGCTTATCATATTTCACCCCCTTGGGGATTGAATTTTGAAAAATCCTTCCTAAGTGGATGCCTATGTCATAAGAGGAATACGTGTGCGAAATTTTAAGTTTCTAGCCCTAAGGGTTGGCCTGTGCGTTGATGCATCAGTCAATCACTTTTGCCTTTTATATATACAGATTGCATACCATGTATATTTTATGAAATGAGTGAAATTCAAATAAATTTAGGTAAAAAAACAACGTTTACTTGATGAATTAGATAAAAGTAGAAAAAAATGTTTTAAAAGTGCAATTTTATATTATGTTATTCAAATCAATAATTTACTCGACTAAGAAAACACGTAAAGGTTAATAAATAATACAGCACAATAAAGGTAGCCCAAAGCTAATCGTGCACGTAGAGCTCAGGTATAAAGCGTATGAGAAAGCACCGGATACACATATTCGGACTGCTAAGCTACGTGAGGGCTTGCTCTTTCCACTTGAACTGCTTACTACAAATGGAGGAGAATCTGCTTAGATTTCAGTTATTTGTATAGTCTGCTCTGTGAGATTGGCTGAATTTACCGAAATTAGGGATGTATATTTGAAATTCCCTGGAATTTGAGCAGCAATAGCACTAAACTCAAGGTTTAATTGGCGGTGTATTTTCATCTGTGATAAAGTTATATTAAACAGATTCAGTGAACACTCTGTCTTCAAAGTCGCATACATATTTATAGATTTTAGATTTAGCAATATATATTTTTTTTTCTCCTGGAGATATTAAATAAAATATTCAACTTACATTATACAATCAGAATCTGTTGAAAATTTGCGACGAATGCTAAAAATTAATAAAAATGTTTCAGTTGAAAATTTAATATCGAAGCGACGAGCGATGGAAAAATCTTTAATTTAAAGAACCAAATAATATAATCTTTTTGGTATTAATAATCTTGGGAATTAGGGCGAAGAGTTTTGAGTAAGTAATTTAGAGAAGACGTAATGTAAACATCGGTCTATGAAGGAGATAGGGATGATGGGATCAAGTCGGTTTGAACGGGTCGCCCGATAGTATTATTACCAATAGCTACGGTGACCCCACTGCTGACGGGATATAACATTTTGTGTATAATATTTATTTGATATTAGCACTCTGCTCACAGCTTTGCCCGCGTTCCTTGGAATAATACTTAAGTAGGTTTCCTATATCTTATTCCAAATCATGTGTGCAAAATTTTATAAATATTCGTTCAGTGTTTTTTGTATATGTATATAAAAGAAAAATTAACTTCAATACAAAATTTAACATTTACAATATTGGTAGAATTATAGTCCAATAATTTATTATAAATATTTTATGCACAAAATAATTTTTGATATTCCTTATGAAAATCCAGACGGGCTATAAGAGTGTGTAGTGCCCACCTTCCGCAAGGGAAATATACAACTATAACAAATAAAAGTTCAAACAGTCGTAGTCTTTCGATATCTATAGGTAAATGAAACTACTATACAATGTGAATTTTGAAACTACTTTACCGAAAACGATACTGAGTTATTAAAATGAAAAATATATATATAAATAAAAGGTAAAACCGACTGACTGATGTATCAACGCACAGGCCAAACCCTTAGGGTTGGAAACTTAAAATTTTGCACACGTATCCCTCTTATGACGTAGGCATCAATTAAGGATGGATTTTTTAAAATTCAACCCCCAATGACGTGAAATAATAGATAAATATGATACGCATAACTTCCGTGTGCGAAGTTGCGGGCAACATATTATGTAATAATGTGGTAGTAATAATATTTAGGAAACATTTTATAGTATAATAAATAAGTATAAATACACCTTTCCACTTCAATGTCCCATTAACTAAATAGAAATAAATATTTTCACTTACGGTAGTAACAATTATATTAATTTTCACAGTAGTAATTACATATATTATTATCGTCATACTATGAAAATCCCATAACGTAATGAGAACCAAAATCTGATTAATTCTGAAAGCTAACGCGTCATTTACGTTTTGTTCAAAAATTTTAATTCACTTTTAGATAAAAGTTTTAAATACTTCTACTGAAACTCGCCGTCATGAATATTCCTATACACGCTGCACAAAACTCCGTCATACTCATCCTACATCATACTTTTTGCAGTAGATAACGAAATGCTATGTTTTTGAGAGAAATTTATGGTACTAAAATTAAGTAAAGAAATTAAGTTTGGTGCAAAATATTTTGTTTTTAATGCTTAAGGAATTACGAACGTGGATATTGCGAACCCCTTTGTAATATGAAATAACAAATATTCCAAGAACTGTTTGAGAAAAACATTAAACTTCTTGAAAAGAAAAGGAAACATTCGATATTAGTGCTAGTTAAATTTTCCTGTAATATATTTCAAGTATAAATAATGGTGCTATTTCGTTTAAAACAATAAAAATGTTTTTTTTTTGTTGTTACATTTTAATTGATGTTTTTTTAAAATTACAAGTGTCATCTGACTAAAGTTTGTAGTCCAGATACACCACCGCTATGATTTCTATTATTATTACAAATACTACACTTACGCCCCAACTCAGAGTCACTAACGGTCACTTTAGTCGCTCCTTAGTAAAGAATCACCACACAAATTCGTATAGAATTTGTTTTGTGTTAAGGAGCGATTTAAGTAAACATTAGTAACTCCGAGTTGGGGCGTTAGACACACAAAATCTTACATTTATAGTGAAATAAACACGTCAGTAAATTGTAATATCCTGGATTAACGTAAAACATGGACATAATAATGATGGCGCTCTCTTCGCCTTTATAAAGAAACTGTACAGAAATCTCCGGCACCGTTCACAATAATATATTTCCTTCTAGTCCTTCCACTTTGCTTACCACCTCTCAAACTGATTGACTGCTTTTGTTGAAATGTTTTCGAGAAAAAACAAAATAATAGCGGACTTGGCGATTGGTAAAAAACATGTAAAAATTGTAAAAATAAATAAATTGTAAAATTGGTAAAAAAACGTTGTTTATTTTATTGAAAACTAGGGAATCGCCCTCGCTTTGCTTCGGGAAAAATAGTAAAAAATATATAATATAGCCTATGTCACCCGGCGATAGTGTAGCTTCCCAACAGTGAAAGAATTTTTCAAATCGGTTCGGTAGTTTCGGAGCCTATTCAATGCAAACAAACAATCATATCTTTCCTCTTTGTAATATTAGCATAGATAAAACAACAACCACGCCGAAATAAATCTATTTTTTATTAACCAAACAGAGATAAGGTTGTGTCAGGTTTATAGTTACTGTCGCATTTTCGTTTTTGGCCGGCAATGTAATACATTTGCCATTGCTGATGTCTATGGGTGATTTTGACCACATATAATCAGTCAATGAATCCGACAGCCATGAAAAATCGTGACGTCAACGGCAACGACAACTACCGAAACTGTGAACCTTATTATAAGTTATTTTAATTTTCATTCATTCGATTTAACTAGAGTGGTATCTAGTCAGATAGGAAAAACTGTAATACCATGCCGCACGGATACAGCAAGGTTTCTTACACTGTTTCCTGGGGCAAATAGACGTTAAATGTTCCAAATGTATCGTAAATCTTGTTTGCTTAAAGCAACCTGTTTCACTGCATTATTACGTGTGAAGGTAAAACCAATATACGCGAACTTTATGAATGCTCTGCCATCTATTAACATTTTCTTTCAATCAAGTCTCAGTCATAATTAAGATTTAGATGAACGAATATAAAAGAACAGAAAGAACAGAACAGAACCGAATAGAACAGAAAGAACGAGAAAATTGTACAACGTATATTATTTTTTTTAATCTAATGTTTGACAATCCTAAGCAGTCTTTTTAAACATTACCTTAATAGTGTAACTTTTCACCGCACCGTGGCGCTACATACAGTATACTCGATACTTGCTATGGAGTAATGTACAAACTAGTAATCAACATCGGCATTTTGTGCTGGTTGTTCAAGACAAGACAAGGCCAGTAAATAAACTAATATATTTTTATAAGACGCAATTTTATTATAGTGTAGCTATTCCCTAACAGATGGCAACACTAGTCACGTTTTACTAACGAGTTTGTAGCGAATTTAATATTAAACCAACAGCATAAATTAATTTGATTTTACAGGTAAACAATATAGTCTATTAAACTGCCAAATTTTGTAGGGCCCTGTTTGCGTACACGGTAAGGTAACGGGGTATCATCATTAAATAAATAGGGTAACAATGTTACCTTGCCAAGTAGGCAATAAATTTTGGGCCTTATTAATTCTCAACTTTAGTTAGGGTTTCGTTTTAGGGGCTAGCGTTAAGGTTTTGGATATATTTCTGCTATCCAGACGTTAAGTGGTGCAAGGGTCAGATTTATGGATTTGCCACTTTTATTTCATAGTTTTGATACTAAATTAATCAGCGTGTGTTGTCTTACCTTGATGGTTGGTGATAGGATAGACTTACAATTTATAAGCGGGGGAAAATAAAATAAGAAAAATTAAAAGCTGTTTGTACTTTGGATTCCCGAAGGGGTGTCTTGAGTTCAAAATCTTACACGCTTCGGGTTAACTAATTGATGTTATTATGTTATAGAAATGATTACATGCTTCGTTTATGAAATCACTGTGAGGAAAATGTGATGTGTTATTTTCTGATTAGACCATTTATTGTCTAATTAGACCAACTATGACCTAAGCTTTAACTAAACAGCAACAGTCATTAACAGTATTAAAATATCGTTTTAAACTTCTGACGTTATACATTATAACTAAGTAAAGTGCTCCGTTTTCTTTTAATAAAAGTAGCAAATAATTATCTTTAATCAGGCCGCAAGTAAATTTATTTAGTTAGCTTTAGTCCAAGTCTTTTGGAGAAACAAAAAATCCGTGCCTGATTTTTTGATGTTAATTCTTCGGGTTTCACACACTCGTGATTATGTAACTCAAATAAAAACGACCTTGATATAACTTCGATTGCTGTTATAGCCTGATTAAACATTTTCGTTAATATTCTTTTTTCTTTCTTTTTCTTCTCTCTTTCTTGGCTGGAAACGCATCAGTGATGCTTTTGGTGTTGCTGATGTCCATGGGCAACGATAGCCACTTACCATCAGGTGGATCGTCAGCTAGTTTGCCGGCTATTTACATAAAAAATTCTATATTATAACAACACGACCAATCAAAAAGAGAGCTCATATGGTGGGATTCCCACTGTGGGAAAGAAGATCTCCCGGCGAGAAGACATGTTTGGAGAGCCGATCCAGTCAGAACTTTGTACGTATGCAAGTGATGCTGAAAACTTTGATAGCGCGATTCAGGCCGGCGCCGCGGCGTGACGTCACCGTGTGACGTGTAATGCGATGTCACCTCACAGGCACTTTTAAATTTATTATTTCGTTTGGTTAAAGTTTGAAAACGTGTTGTCTTATTTATTTTTATGCTAGGTACATTAATTTGCTTAAGATACTTTCTTTATGGATAATAAATGTGCTCTTACATAGTCGTGGCAACTTCTGTGTCGCGCTAAGTTATTGATTGCTTTATTTTCCAAAATCTTGTGCAGACTTGGCCAATCATCGTGTATTCAACTAATTGAAAATCGTTCTGAAAACTCAATGTGATGACAAACGCTGTTTTTATCTGAATAGACTATAAATTACACTTACTGCGTGTAATTATTGTGCCATTAATTTAAACTAATTGCAGGTCAATTGCATTTGAAGCTGGGGCTTATTACTATTCATAGTGTTATTATGCGACTATTATACAATAACATGAACCGGTAAATATGGGATTATAACAGCCACAGAAGTAATAGCCATTAGACACGCCATGAAGTTTGATGTTTTTAACATAATTTTGTTAAAGAGTTACCAGCCTTATTGTTTGTATAGGTCGTTAATCGAATTAGCTGCACCGCAGTTTAATGTTGGTTAAATAAGTAGAAGCTTCTTTTAAGCGTTTCCGTGCTTTGGTTGCTTAACTCGTCGGTCTAGTTTTTAGATAGCACACCTTATCTCTATATAACTCTTTAAGCTTTGAAGAAGGCTCTATAGTAACTTATGGGGTACTAGGGCCCCTTAATTTTAAAAAATTCCTGCTGCAGCAAGTTGTACAATTAAGTCATCTATGCAAGTTAAATTTGTGCACATATCTTGTTTTATTTTACCACATTTGACCATAAATGAACTACACAAGCTCAACTAAACACCTAATCTCATGTGATCACCATTTCAAACTTCATCGCTTCTTACCATTAGGTAGGATTGTTGTGCAATAATTTTATTTATACTTTATACTTAGAACCTTAACAAACTGTGGTTTAAAGCGGTCTTAAGAATAACTTATATGTAAACAAAAAAAAAACTAATAGTGTCGATAATCAACGCGGTTTTAATATTTACGCCCATGTCGCTACCTGTTCGCAAGCGTCGCCGGTAACTCCAGCAGGTATCAGATTACTAAAACAGTCACGCGGTACAAAAAGAACCGACAAAGGGACGATGGAGTGCAGTGGCGACTACGACTTTTTATGGAAGAGTTGTGATGTACTGGTAGGAAGGATGGGTAGCTATGATCTATTATAGCATAATTCTTGACAAAAATAACTAACTTCATAATTAGGGATAACTGAAAAAGTACTTGTCAGATCTCGCTAAAATTCAAATGGGACTATATGACCAGCACCAGCCTTCGATTAAAAAAGAATTATCAAAATCGGTTCACCCAGTCGAAAGTTCTGCGGTAACAAACATAAAAAATATGTGTGGAATTGAGAACCTCCTCCTTTTTTGAAGTCGGTTAAAAATCACGAACAAACATCACATCGCGCAAGAAAACACGGAAAACGCATGGGTGTCTAACGGCTGCCTCGGCGCAGCAGATAGTAAAATCATAAAATGTTTCATGGCGGGCCTAAGCAACGCCATACCCTTCCCCCCCTGGTTTCCTCCCCTTACCCATCACAATGCGAATCTATGGAGCGAGCGCTCATCTGCGCGGTGACGCATCAATTAATAATAACAATTGTAATATATTGGCGGATATTAGTTGTATTATAATGTAAAGTACCAGACACTGTCGTCCGTGACTTGCTAAACCTAGGACACACTGAAAATCAGCGCCGTAGTTAATACTACGGCACAATGCTGAGTGTGCTCCTATTTCTAGGCCACTGGACACATGCGAGCGTAATATATAATAGTAATAATTTTGTAAGGAGGTGCATGTTTTTTATTTTTTTTTTTTTATTTGTTATTCTGTTTTTTTCCTGTTTTTTTGTATGTGTTCGTGGCCTTGTAAATAAACTTATTCTATTCTATTCTATTCTACATAATATCTCGGCCATGTGTTTTAATGTAATGCCATAAAAGTATTTTAATTGTTTACAATTGAGGTCAATTTATAGGGGTATACTAGTGTGTAGTGCAAATAACCGTGTAAATATAGTAATTAATTTTAATAACTTAATAGCAGAATTGTAAAATTAATTAAACATTCAGTATAAAAGAAAAAGAAAGATTACTCTTTTGCTAACGTAATTTCATCGTTATGTTGTATTGCAGTTGTGAAAAACTTATATGGGGTTTTCTAGAAAGTTCTGCTTTAGCGTTTGCCGCTACACTTCTACGTAAATTATGTCATAATTATGTGAGGACATTTCAAAACTAAAAATTATGAATATTGTATAAATATAAACATTTAGTATTTGGGTGAATTTCAACAAACACGAATTTTGCCTAATTACAGTGGCGAATTTAAATTAGCTGTTTCTGATAATTTTTTTTGGCCTAAATAATAGATAAAGAGTAGTATTAATTAATCATATACTAGAGATCGAAAAAAAAATATTAGTTCATGAGATATTTCCATTTGAAATTATCAAATGCCACCGAAATTATTAAAGGACCACCGGAATTAAAATCCAAGCCACCGAAATTGATTAAATTTAAACTTGCTGTTTCTAATACACTTTATTTGGCATAAATAATATGTAAATAGTAATAATAATTAGTCATATAGTAGAGATTGAAAAAAAATGTTTTTGTTTCGGAGATATTATCAAATTACACTATCAAATGCCACCGAAATTAGGACCACTGGAATTAGAATTTGATCCACCGAAATTGATTTATGCCAATGAGAAATCATAAAGGCAGGATCATTTAATACTTTAAAGATATGTACATTTTGAAGAATAGGAGTCTAGATGAACGGACTCCTTTTAGCGGTGATTAGACAGGCCCATTGCACTTCTGAGTCACGTTTATAAGCTGTTTTCGAGGGTCCTCACAAATCGCATTGCACGCAGGCTTGACGACTTCCAGCCTCCCGAACAAGCAGGATTCCGAAAAGGCTACAGCACCATAGACCACACACATTGCGGCAGATTATACAAAAGACCGAGGAGTATAATTTGCTGTTATGTATAGCCTATGTGGACTATGAGAAGGCCTTTGATTCTATCGAGATCTGGATGGTACTAGATTCTCTCCAGCGGTGGCGGATCGACTACCGGTATATCGAGGTGTTGAAGTGTTTGTACTCATCCGCCATCATGTCCGTCAGAGTACACGACACAGCAACGAACCCCATCCAACTGCAGAGAAGTGTCAGACAAGGATGTCATATCCCCAAAACTGTTCACCGCTGTGTCAGAAGACGTGTTCAAGCTGATGGAGTGGAAACAACATGGCATTAACATCAATGGCGAATACATCACACACCTGCGATATGCCGATGATATAGTCATCCTGGCGGGTTCCCTGGAAGGACTTGGTACAATGCTCGGGGACTTGAGCGCCTCACAACGGGTGGGTCTTTAGATGAACATGGACAAGACGAAAATCATGTCGAATGTCCATGTCACACCCGTATCGGTTGTTGTTGACGGCGCTGCTCTCAAAGTTCTAGACGAATACAATTACCTGGGACAAGTGATCCAGATGGGTAAGTCCAACTTCGAGAAAGAAGTCACTTGTAGAATCCAACTCGGATGAGCTGCGTTCGGGAAACTCCGTCATATATTGTCATCCAAAACACTACCTCAGTGCCTGAAGTTTAAGGTGTTCGAGCAGTTTGTGTTGCCAGTGATGACATACGAATCCGAGACGTGGTGCTTTACAATTGGCCTAATCCACAACCTCAGAGAAGCGCAGCGGGCTATGGAGAAAGCTATGCTTGGTATTTCTCTACGTGATCGCATCAGAAATGAGGAGATCCGTAGACGAACAAGGGTAACCGACATAGCTCGAATAATTAGCCGGCTGAAGTGGCAATGGGCGGGCCACATAGTGCGAAGGACCGATAACCGTTGGGGAAGAAAGGTCCTCGAATGGCGCCCACGTCTCGGAAAAAGGAGCATAGGACGCCCCCCGACTAGGTGGACTGACGACCAAAAAATGACGTGCATAAGTGTATCAATGATACCTATATGAAGAAAATATTTTGACTTTGACTTTGACTTTGACCTGAAGAAGACAGCGGGCATCCGCTGGATTCAGAAGGTTCAGGACCGGTCAGAGTGGTGCAAGTTAGGGGAAGCCTATATCCAGCAGTGGACCTCCAAGGGCTGATGGATAGATGGAGACATGCTTGTGTTTCTGTGGCCTATACTTCCCTATACGCTTTGATTTACCACCGGAGCCACCGAGATTGCGCCACCGGACTTAGAATCAGAGACAAAACTTGAATTTTAAAGAAAACTTTTAGTCACAGGTTAACTTTTATTTCACAATTATAGCTGAAAACCGTTAATGGAACCCTCCATAAAATTTCTAGATAATCTGCTTTGTACTTTTACTAATATACATGACATCGGAATTGGATGATTTTGTATTCCTGCGCCACCGCAGTTAGTACTTACGTGTTTGGCAGGAAAATTACGCAGCCAGTCGGTCATCCTAACACGCAGTTTGCAAGAGCACAACTGAACGGTGCGGGGAGAGCCAGTAAGGTGTCTTCCAAATCGTGAAGTAACAAGTAATGAAGTATACAAAATGCGCCACCGGTATTGCTTTTTTTTTTAGGACATTTTTAAAAGATGTTTTAAGAGCTGTTGTTTAATCTTAAATTACTCCATAAATATATATTAGTTGTGTTATTTAATGTATTTCTAAAAAACATTCCCTTAAAATGAAATTTATTTACCAAAAAAAAATAAATTAATAAAATATGTAAATAAACGCAGTTTGGACAGTACACCGGAATTAGATTTTAGGTCTTAGATATTTTTTTATTAAGAATCTATGTATTAAATACCTCTGAATACTTCACTATCATGTAGATCACTACTTAAACTACCTACATAAAATTATGCATAATTGTAGTTTACCTCCACACATTAATTTTCAACCTCGCCGTCTCAAAAATGCACTTGGGAAATTCACCCATTTATATTAGGAAGTGTGTTTCTATTACATGCTTATGAACATGCGTGTATTGCCCTACACAAAAAATCTACATAGCGATACACGAAGAACGAAGATTATCAACACCCATTGACATACAATACATACATGGACTATAAAATTATGCATATATCGCACAGGGCTCTGTGGAGGTATTCATTCGTATGAACTCAGATCATCTCTGCAAACCATGTATCAAAGATTACTTCAGTACTATGAACATGGATCTCTCTCTGTGGGCGTAACTATATGTCAGGACTGCCAGGATACTAAATAAAACACACAATTCGACAGGCACAAGGATACTATTCGTTTATTGCCTGATAACACCCGATTTTATCAATTCAACGTTATTTAGTTATTACTTTGATTCGCGATACTCTCAATCTGTCTGTCTTCTTGACAGTTCCCTTTTTCTTAATTTCAAAGATTATTACGAACTTATTTTAGACTGCACCGATACATATAATAAGTTGTAATCATTTTTATAGTACGTGTGTATCACACGCTAAGGGCGCCTCGACTCATAATACACCTGCTTTGAATCTTGATACAGAATTCCCAGACTGTGGAAACCAATAACCGAGAACTTTCATGCACCATGTATTCTACCCTTTTCGTAGGCCACAAAAGTGTTTGATAAAATCTTCACCGTTCCACAATATTTGGACGAGGGAAGTGTTGAAAAAATTTGGAGACGACATCCCTTTGTATAACATTTTGATATGCGTGAATATTACTTTAACCCTAAAGTTTCACTTGTTGCATGATAATTTTCTTTCTACGATTAATTTTAATATCCTTTTGGATGCCGGACTTTAATAATTTTAATAGTTTGTTTCTTGTAACACCTAATCAATTGTTCCATATCTATTTACATTGTTATAAAATTCTTTGGTGTAAAAAATAGTCTCTGAATTAAATATAGGTTAAAAAATTTACATTTTAATAACCCAGTATTAAATTTATTTCAATTTTTTTTTAATCACTTTATTATGTTTCACTATATAAAGACAGAATAAAACATCAGATTACACATAACTTTAGTAACTTAATATCAAGGAAGGTACAAATAAACAAATGATTCCTTCATAGAGGAACACAAGGAAACATAGCGTACCGTATGTTAAAGAAAACATCGCCTCATTATAGATTTAAAGGAAAACAGATTCACCATTAATCATAGGGAAAACGATAGCGTCAGAGCATTTATGTATACTGAGACGAACATAATGAAGATAAAGGGGTGACGGAGACTTAGATTCATGGTTGGCACGTTTGCAGAGTAAATGTTAACTTTTAAAATACGAGTAAAAAAACATGTATTTTAGAAGTAAAATAATAAGTAATATTACTATTAATACCTATTGTACTATATTTTATAACTGTGAAACATGAGTGTAAGCACACTCACTCTTTCCCATTTTTTAATGTAAATAGCCAAAAAACGATTACACGACCCACTTAATGGTAACTGGGCATCTTCGACCCAGGCCATTGGCAACACTAAAAGCATCGCCGATGTGTTGCCAAAAAAAACAGTCGAATTGAGAACCTCCTCCTTTTTTGAAGTCGGTTAATAAGAAAAAAGAAATAAGTAATGAGAAGAATTTTCAAGATTATTGTGGAAAATAAAGGTACTTGGAAAATGTCGAGGGTAAAGGGGTAAAGGGTAAAAAGGTAAGAAAAGTAAAAACATGGTTTTGTGACAACCCTACAATTTCCTTACTGCCAGTGCCATTGTGTTGATATATTTCATGACTCCCTCACTGTTGTGATATGTTTAGACCATACATAGATTAGGAAATTCAGGACAATGGCATGTATAAAAATTGTTTTTTTTTTTATATATTGTAACATAAAGTATTAAATTGTCTTATTGCAATCGAATCGATTAGTAAATCTAATTCGTACAGTTTGATAAAGATTGTACAAATACGATAATATCAGAGACATTTTCGTATTATATTTTGAATGTGTAGGTAATATTTTAAAGCTAGATTTTCGTTCTGAACTGTTTAAGAACGTAGTATATTTTAGTTATTAGTTAGCTCTTATTTTTATCGAACCTAGTAACATATTTTTGGAACGAAGTTCCTTATCGCGCGTTGTGAAAGGGGGCTAGACGGAAAATTACGACACTTTTTTCTTATTTTTTCCAGAACTGGTATAGGTTAGTCTATCGCTGCATACCCGCTTGACGCTGAATTTCAGAACTGGTAACACCCTGTATAAAAGTTATTAATTTAAATACACTTGTAAATGGTACTAAAGCAAAAATTGTGACAGTGTTGTTAAAGCATAAGCAAGAAGTAATTTAGTTTTTCGTATTTATTTCACAATTTAATTCCTGTGATACCTAAAAGAGGAAATTGGGGTAGTATCCAAAATTTTAAAATTGTTATTCTTTAAGGTTTGAAATAATATCCAAAAAGAAACAAGCTTATAAACTTTCACATAATATAATGTTTCTCTTTTTTGGGTGTAAGGAACTCTAAACTCAAACCGGTCAACGAACAAGATGACAACTTATTTGAGACTGTAACAAAAACAGAAAAACAAAACACCTGCTTCCTTAGGCGACTATTTTGATTGTTTTCTAATGTCTCACTACCAGTGCTAAAGGTGGCGGCATAACAAAAGACCTTATCAGTTCAAGATACAGGCATTCCTCGCTACGGTGTTAATTGGGGTCCACTTCTGGAAATAAAAGAAATAGAAATAAAAGATTCCGCTGATTGTGTAATCAGACCGATTAGGGGCAAGGAAATGGTTTCGTTTTTATGGGTTCGAGGATAAGCTTACTTTTTGGTTTACGCTCAAATGCGTCTGATCTTTGCCTAACGCCATTCTCCTGGCTTTCACCTCTACAATCAGTTTATCTCACCCGATGTAATTTGCTCCGTTAAGCAATTTTCATCTGCTCCTTTGGGAGAAACATGCACCGGGGCAGGTGTGATTCACGCGCGAGTGGTGTACAAAAACACAAGGCCATAGAGAATATTATATGGGTCACTTATCTAGAAGTATCTCACACTAATTCTGAGCTCCCCGACTGATCGTGCTCATATGCATTGTTTCAAATGATTAAATGATTGATAAATGAATAAATTAAATATCAGAGTACCTTCAGAAATATTCGAGTGTAGAATATATTTCCGTGTTTCATGTGACAATTTATGTGTAGTGTTTAATTTTATGGCGAAAGTTAACAAAAGTTAAAAAATTTACTACACACATAGTTGTGACGAGAGTTATCTGTGATGCGGGTAGCATATGCAATCTGCTTCTTGAACACTTAGCTGTCCATGCTGACAATCAAACTCGGGACCACTGGCTTTGCAAAACTACCTACTCCATAAATTCTCGCAATATTATACAGTATCAATCACCCAGATTCCCATTTCGAATAATATGTCAAAAGGTGACGGAAGGCCCGCTGTAATCTTAACACTAGAAAGACTGAAATTTCGGCTTACCACGAAAGACGGCTAGGGGTCTTTTGACCCCAGTACTATTGGCCATGGTATCTGTTTTATTTTTTTGACAAATATAAATTATTTTGATTCAAAGTAAAATAAAATTATTTATGTGTTATTACTTTATGTATTTTTCATTACTTAATTGCAATTACCACAAGCTTATTTACAATAATCCACAAAATAATATTTTGACTGATTATAACTTCGACATAAACGTCTTTTAGAAAAATCTCATTCTCTATCAATTTTATTTTTGTAATGTGGTCGGTAGCAATGTCTTCTTTTTCTTGGTTCTGCTGCAGCGGGAAATAGCAGCAAAATGCAGTATGTTGTGAGGGTGGTATCTGCAGTAGAATTTTCGGAATAATTACGAACTAAGTGGCAGCTGAATAACAGTTCTACGTACTTTTTATATTCGTAGTATCTTGATATATAACCTGTCGATTTATTTTATTGCTAAATCTAATATATTGTAAAAAACCTGTACACGCCATCGTCTATAACTTTATTAGACACTGCATCTTCTAGCAATTTGGCTAACATCGACACTACACATTGACTTAGTATTATAGAATTGTAAAATTTGACTGTTTCAGGATTTTTCTTTGAGTTACTAGCATCTATGTGTACTGTATTATACAATTTACTGAGTAACAATACGTTTTTAGTTCTTTTTGTTTTTGTTTCATAAACTGTCAACGACCATTGGTTATTTTCGGCTTTCAGGAATTGAGTTTCATGTAACATGTCCAAATACAGATTCATCATGCAGGGAGGAATGTCACGTCTGCTTTTATTTATTATTTTATTGTAATATTATTATATTTTATTTATTATTTGATTGATATTCTGGTAAAGATTGTAAATATCGTAACACTTCTTATGTGGAAGTTGTTCTCGAAGAAAACGGAAAAATAGTAATGTTCACTTCAAGATGTTGACCAGGGTATTGAAATTAATCAAATTGGCGAGGCATAGACCACTACAATAACATTTATTTATAATATAATCAAAATATACCGATCTACCGTTATTTACAAACACTAACGCTGCTTATGGGTCATACGACCCCAGCCGTCTTTATAGGTAGATGTTTGTTTATTTACATTCCCACAACTCCTATTATGTTTATACGTTACAATATGTTAACTAACCCTATTTTATTAAAAGTCAAGAAATATCAAGTCATTATTTGAAAAAGCACCAGAAATATCGGCGTCGAAATTACAAAATGGGTCATTTGACCCCTGTCCGTCTTTCTAGTGTTAAACTGTAATAACTATGGGAACCGGCGTTGATTTTAGCTCAGAGGAATATTCGTCGTGAATTTCAAATTATTGCTTTTGACCCTCAGCTACTAAATGGATAACTAAATGGAAAACTAAAATAGGAATTTTCGTTTAAACAGATCATTGATTGAATTTCTTTAACGCTTCTTTTTTTCAAAAGACCCTATTTAGAAGCATTCATGAAAAAAAAACAGAATTTTCTTTCTAATTCCCAGTCGAATTCGCTAGTTATGTGGGTGATAAATAGCATGAAGCAAAAAGCCTACGACTGCAATAGACATTACTTTAACGTTGTTTGAAAAATATTGCTACTAGAATTTAGCTATTCAAGTGTAAACCTTGATCGATGTGACGCCTGAGTATCTACATAGGTAATAGTGGGGGTCAGGTTTCGGGATTATGACAGGAGTGGATAGCGTTTTAGGCTGAGGTCAAGCGAGTATATTTTTTTGACCTGTAAATCGCCTAATCTTTATACGTTACGTTGACCAAAAGTTGAGATTGCTTTTATAATAATGATAAAGCTGATTTTTGGTCATTCGTGTCACTTCTTCACTTTTGTATGATACCTTATGTATGTACATCTATACTAATATTATAAAGAGGAAAGATTTGATTGTTTGCATTAATAGGCTCCGAAACTACCGAACCGATTTGAAAAATTCTTTCACTGTTGGGAAGCTACACTATCCCCGGGTGACATAGGCTATATTATACTTTTTTTTTACTATTTTTCCCGAAGTGAAACGAGGGCGATTTCCTAGTAAATAATAAAGTAACTAAGCTCTATCCTTATATTCAGTTCATGTTAATATTTTCAAAATCTTGATTTTGTTGATGAACCTAGGTTTTTAGCGCGACTGACTATAAGCGACCACCATTTGGTGACGGTGATTATCAGATGATATGATCAATCGATCATCTAACATCATCAAATAAAATAAAGGTGTACAGTTTTCTGGTTAACAGAAAAATATTACATTCGATATAAAATTTAGTTTGTAATTTATAAGTTACGTTGTATAAATAAATTAACATGCAGATTCTCTAATGCTATTTATCCTATTGGTAACTAATTTGTAGGTAACATTTAATACGCAGAAACAAGTGTCAAACAAGTGTCAATTATTAAAAAATATAAGGGGGTTAAGAAGATAACAGAATATTTATTAACTTAATAATTACCTACTTACGACTAAATATTTTAATATAAGAACAATAAACGCTAACACACTCATAGAACAGTAGGTAGGTTTTCACCTGTGTCGCGGGTGGCATTGACAACACATATAACACATCACAATGACACCCATTATCTGAGTACAAATATTTATCTGTCACATTATATATACCGGCCGGGAATCGAACCCGGGACCCTTCGCTTCGCAGGTAGGATCGCAACCAACTAGGTTACAGGGTAGGCTACTGGACAGCGAAGAGAAACCAATCGCTCCCGCTTGCAACTTGTCCACCCACAAAACTGAACTAAGCTACATACACGTGGCGGGTCTTAATCTTCGCGGGGGCGTTATATCATACTTATCTACAGAAATACGTGATATTTTGACTAAAAGACGACATTAGGGTTAAGACCGTAAAAGTGCGATATTATCAAGCGAGTCGTGATTTAGCGAGGCGCCATCCGACCAAGAAACCATAAAGATTATCTCACCTTAACGCTAATGGATTCCCTAATTAATTATTAAAAGTAGGTTACGCTCAGCCCGTCGCGTTTAGATCGTACCCTTCAAGGCATCGGAAGAAAGGGTTAATTATTCAGCGGTGCTAAATATTTGTCGGTTAAAGATTGATGCTCGAGGAAATTACGGTGTAATTTCCGTTGGACACCATCGTTATAATTTACTTCCTACTACTATTCAGGGATAGAAAAGGTTTAAAGGAAATATTGGAAATATATTCTTGTCAATACCGTTGAGGTAAGACTGAATTATTTCTCGAGATCGACTGGTAAATAAGGGAATAACGACAAATAGAATCATGTAACATATTAGTATTGCGCTGTATAAAATAAAGTGACTTTTTGTACGATGATTTTCTCCATGCTTGTATACAAAAGCCAAAGACAATGTGTTGGTTATCAAGTGAAATCATTTCAATTAGCACATAAGAAGCCAACTGACGTATAATATTTAAGATCAATATAATAATGTGCATATGAAGGCTGTAAATATCTACCTCAGGTATTTAAATTCGGACCGTACCTAAAGTGGGTCGTTTCCAAAACTTCGATGTTTTATAATAAACTTTTGTGAATGCCCATAAATTTTCCTTTCTCGGTGTTAACTAAGTGATTAATAGTCCGTAAGGGAACGAATGCCTCAGTTTTATTAATAACCCTTTAATTTGATTATGCATAGCATTATTTTCGTTCGAATCCCTTGTTGATATTTATGGATAACATTAAAAAGCCGTAAACTGGCGCTATCATGAAAGGAATAAGTTGTATTCTAGACGAGTCGTTTTCTAAGCTGTTTTATTGAGTTAGTGATTTTATGGTTGTATATGAAACAGGCAATCCTTTTAACTGTTTATAAAATTAAATTTTATTGAAGTAGACATATTTTGGTTAAGTTAGGTAAGACTCTCTTAATCTGAGCCAAAAGATGTCAATTAGCGAACGTTATTTCATGTGCATTGAAAGTCCTTAATATATTTCTCAAAACAGGTAAGATAGGAAGCCTCCCATCCCTCCAGGCTGCTCCAATCTTTAGGCTGGAGGACCTACTATTCAAGTGGATCCCATTAACCCGATTCAGAGATGTTCGTATTATCGATAATCCCAAGCTCACGGAAGGTTTGGAATTGCTGGGTTTATAAAGAGACGTGAGTTCTCTCTACCGCCTGTATAATGGGGAATGTTCTGAAGAAATGTTTAATTTAATACTGGCATCCAACTTCCACCATCGTTCAACACGCTGCAATGCCAGGTTTCGCAAACACCATATCGATACCTGGCATTCGTCCACGGTAATATACACGACATTTCCTACCGCGTACGTGTAAACTGTGGAACGAATTACCACCGACGGTATTACCACAGTGCTACGATATGGGGACCTTCAAGAAGTGAGTCCATCACTTCCTTCTTAGCCGGCAGCACACTGGTGGCACCTCTGGTAATGCGAGTGTCCATGGGCGACGGTGACCATCAAGTGGTTCATCTGCTTGTCTGCCTGCATATTACATAAAAAAGGAAAGCAGTAAGTATTAAGTATTTAAAAGAAAAATAGTACAGTTTCTGTGATAATGTACTACAATATCATTAAAGTATCAGGTAGGTACCTCTACTACTCGGTATAACATGGGTAGGGCTGCTATCGGTTTGCCTGATTTGTCCTAGGTTATAGGTCGAGCAGTTTTTGAAAACTTGGGGCGCCATGTATACGTAACGAAGTACATTGATAAAATGAGCGCTGAGAGATGCTGTCCGGGAAAAATAAAAATAAAAATTTCGTCCAAATGTCCGGGATTTTTGAAATATTTGTCCAATATCTATCATGACGTCGGATATTGTGACGATTTAGGTGATGGCAGCCCTAACCGTGGGACATTATATCGTACACTTGCAATTACATGTTTTGAGGGCGAGTAATTACAAAGATTCCTAGACGCAAGTGTGGGAGAAATATTTGAACTCCACCAACATTATTTACCGACTAGTTGGACGCCTTTTAACGTCTTATACGCACTGTGGTAAGAGGAATAATTATTTCATTTTATTTTATTTAACGCATAACATAATTTTGTCGCAGTAATATTTTTAGTAATAGACGCAATGGCGTGAATTAAAACGTGGATAATATAATAATAAATTAGTGGGTACTAATAAATTAATAAGTAATATAAATATGAATTAATTTATTACCTGGTATTATTATACCAGTGTGTGTGTCAGTAGAGTCAAATAATGTAATATTATGCTAAAAATATTTAGATATTGCTGCAAATCCCGTTTTTGAAAAAAACATGCTTTTATTTTCTTGAAAATAATATTTCACAGGGTTTCGGGCTGTTCAACTCATTTTCACAATAAAGTGCTACATCTACTTAAATGATAGCCGTAGATAGTTATTTTTTCACTAATTTATTGGCACAAATCACAAAACTGTGAACAAGACGTATAAAGCAGAAAGGAATAATTCTGTGGCAGAAAGTATGTGAGAATTCCGGCGAAGGCGAATAGGGGCTCCCTTGAGTAAAGATCTAAATTCAGAAATGTGGTCATATTTTTTGAGGCCAAATATGAACCTTATACAAACATTTTGGAGGCTCAAGTTTATTTTATTGCTCCTCAGTTATATCCAGATAGCAAATGTCGGCATAGTCAAGGATATGATGGAGAAGAGACTGAGCGCGTTTATTTTTATCGGAATGGGAAGAACATTGCTTAGCCTAGCCTAGTACCTAAGCGATCCCATAACCGTAAATAACTTATTACTTACCTCCTTTCTCTGAGGTGCCTAGGTTAAACAACCGTCCAATGTAGTGCTAAGGTTTTTGACCGTGTAACTCATTGGTGCCACAATACTATCAAAAACTATCCTCTTGACGTGATTATTTATTAATTCCAATAACATAAAATGTAGAGTCTACACTCTTCATTGAGTACCTTAAAAATTCAATAAATAAGATTTCTCTGAGTATTTTATTTAAAAACATTTATAAGCTTTATAATTAAAATACCTCGCGTGTGCAGCGACGTTATAAAATATTATTTAAAACGACGCGTTTTAAAAATTCTGCAACGTTTTTGGGATAGTTTCATTGCACCGCAGTAATGAGTGTTTTAATTGACGTAAGCATTTCACTCGTTCTCATGGGGCGGTTGTCTTTGAGGTTGTTAAAGATTTTTTATAAATGTCAACGGTTATAGTTATATGGTCAATAAACATTGCCATGGCTGCCATAATAATTTCCGTTACAGTCTCTTTAATGGCGTTCGTTGTAACTAATTTAACCTAGACTTATTAAATCACATACAGGTTAGTAAATATAGCGGGAAGTTGTTGGGCTCCGAGAGATTAAGACCGGTCGGAGTAATGCCAATTAGGAGAAGCCTATGTCCAATAATGGGCCTCAAAAGCTTACCGGAGTACTGCAATTATGTGGTAGTAGATACATTTATGTTCTTTGATAGAAAATAATTATCATTTACTGAGGATTGTTTCGACAAAACTCTCTTTCGGAAAATATTTCATCTGACTACCCACCGTTTAAATGTTGTCATGGAAACGACGGTGATTATTATAATCCGGAAAAAATTATGTACACTTTTAATCCTTAGTAGAGCGTTTTAATTTTTTAAAATTTATACTTGAATGAAGAACACTTTAAATATACTTGAATTAAATGAAATTAGCTTCCTCATCATCATCATAAAATAGCCAAGTATTTAAACAAACAAAATAAGAGTTCGCCTGAAAATAGTTTTGAGGGTAAGCAGAAAAAACATAAAAACTTTATTTTCATTATGCAGAGAACGGAATCCATAAAGCGAAATTGTTTTCCTCTTCCTGTCCGCTGAGGAATAGTTTTAATTTTGTGGCCAGCTGCCGTGAATACGTAATAGCTGAATTTTGTTCATATATTTTACCTACGGTATTCTTAAGTAATATTTGTTACTGTTATTTTACTATTAGCTTTAGCCCACGGCTTTGCTCGCGATAGAGATCGATTTTTTACAAATGTCGCGGGAACCTTGAACTATTCCGGGATATAAAGTAGCATATGTGTTAATCCAGGGCATAGGCTTTCTCCATTCCTTTCAGCTAAATCGGTTAAGCAGTTGTGGCATGATTGAGTAACAAACATCCAAACAACAAACTTTCACATTTATAATATTAGTAGGATAATAGGATTGTTACTTGTTGAGCTTCAACCTATTAATGACCCACTTCTGTGTAGAGGAGAGATCCTCTAGAGGAGGCCTAGAGCATACTCCACCCCGCTGCTCCAGTGCGGATTGATGGAGGGGTTAGTGGCCAACTTAAATATCGGAAGTTTTCATATCTTCTGAATTCATGTGCCGTCTGAAGCACGTTCAATGTGAAAAGTTCAAGATTTTTTAGCCAATAGAGGCTATCATGGTATTTGTTACACAAAATGTTATGTTGATAACCTATTTATAACATGGCTTGAGTATTTTTTACTGAGCCGATTACTCTATAAAAATACTAGGCAAAAAGTACTACAATAAACCGCATAAAATAAGTAACCAGGTAAGCAAATATAACAAGCATATATACCTAAGCACTAGTAGTACTACTAGGTAGGTACTACTAGGTAGTACTACTAACAGACATAAGAATATTATTTTCTGAAAATGGGAATCTAGAGGTAATAATATTATATTTAAAATTACGTGTTACAGTTAATAATTTAACGATAACATGGACAACCGTGGGTCATTCTCCTATAAGCAACGGCACACAAAATCGATGTCTGTCCAGAAATTAAGTCATAAATTGTCAGTGCTTTCAGCTCCATTTTAGTGGTATTATATAATTCGAGACGCAGAATTAATAATGAATATCATCAAGGCGTCGACTTCAGAAGGGCGAGTAATATTTCGTAGTCAGTTTAATTCCAATGTCCGCGGCCGCCCACCTGACACCAACGACTACGGTGACCACGATTAATTAATAAGATTGAGACAATAAAGGTTTTTAAAAAAATTTCAAATCACAGCAAACTATCGGAGATTAGATATCATGAAGCTAATGCCGCAACCGAAAATGGTTATTGATTAGTACAGATACCCCAGGTACGCTCAAGATTAATTTGGTTTGTACAATGTTGACTTCCATCACATGGAACCAATGCTAGCGTTTCATTTGTTGCTGTATTATTTGTGTTATGAAAGACAAGACAGATCCAACAAAATTTATAATTATGTGAATCATGTGTTTTGCCTGTTTGAATTTGGCTAGCTGGTTGAGAATGTTAATGCAATGTTCAATGTTAATGCTCGTCGTCAATTATACCGTAATTTAATATTGTTAAAAGAAGATAATGTTTGGACAAGAGTTTGACAGTCTTAAGAAGTAAGTGCTATTTTGTAATTAGTGTGAGTAAGAATAAGATTTTTTCGCTTCGACTTTCAAGAGCATTTACGATTGTGGTTACGATTTGTAAAACCGTAGTAGACTTAAGCAAATTGTTTATAAAACCAACTTCGAATACTAAGTTGGTTTTATAAACAATTTGCTTAAGGTTTATTTCGAAGAGGCCGAATGTATTGATTAAACCTTGAATGAATTTCAAATAAACATCGTTCTTAAAAAAAATAATGGATTGAATAAAAAATAATGTAGTGTCCCATATTTTTGTTTGTATTAAATGGTGACCTTAGTCCCACTGTAATATTGAGAGAGTAAATCATCCTACAGTTATGTAGGTTCTTAAAAAATATCTAACTGGTAGGTATATTCCGAAAGTTGGACCGTTTGTTGGTACTTTTGGGCACTTTATTGAATTATTGACTTTATTTGTCAGAATGGAAATTTTATGGCTCTTTCAGCACATTCCCACTTTAGGTCAGGGTTATGCTCTGTTAATGGTTGAAAATCTTCGAAAATGGTCTTCAACTCTGTTCGAAGACGATTTGGTTGCTAAACCGAATGTAGGAAAGTCTTCGCCTTAGGTTTCTCATGGCTTTACGACTGCTATCACACGATACAACCAGTCTAGTAACCTTATACAGGGTGGATTTTTGAGACGGGTCAGTAAGGGCAGGTACCTTAACCGTTATAGTTACAAGAAAACGTTCCTAGGAGACTATCCATAACTTTTTAAGATATTCTGAACTGCATTCACAGATTTTTGAGAAAATGTACAGTCAGCGAAAAAAGTGCTAAAATAAAAAAAAAATATGTTTATGCCTATCGATCCTATTTCGTATGGGGATAAAAATACTCTATGGGACCATTTAAGGTATGAGTACTAGAAATGTCAGAAAATGTCATGTATTATCTTCTAGTTGTATTAATATTATAAACGTGAAAGTTTATATAGTTTATAGTGTTGCTTTTAAAACTACTGAACAGATTGTAATGAAATTTAGCGCACAGGTAAATAATAACCTGGAATAAGATATGATATGCGGGCAAACCCACATGCAGAGCGCTAGTGTTAATGCATAGCCTGAACCATTAGAGTTTAGACCTAGAAGCATAAAAATTTGTGCTGAGATTCCTTTATATAGTGTAATATAATGCATAACCTGAACCATTAGAGTTTAGACCTAGAAGTATGAAAATTTGTACTGAGATTTTTTTATAACATGGGGTACACTAAGAAAGGACGTTTGAAAATTCATCCCCTAAAGGGTTAAGCTAGGGCGTCGAACTTGCAGTTAGCTTGAAATAAAATGGATGTGAATTTGGTGCTCACGACCCCAATGTATAATCTTTGCAGCATTGTATTTATATATATACCTACTACATACATGCATCAATAAGTGGTTGAGGGTGTCTGTGTCATTACTATAAACCCCGCGGAAGCAGAAATGTATTTTGCTTGAAGAAAGGATGGGAATAATTATGAAAATATCGATAAACGTATTACTAATATTAAATTCATTATTTAAATACCTTTTAGACTATTAAGTCATGACATTTTACGCCTGTAGTGAACCGACTTATACATATACATATATCTTCTTATATTTTATTTTATTGTTCTTAATGATACAACTTAACAGTGCCTATTTAGCAGCCGGTACAGATGTCTGACATTGCGACAGATCAATGTCTGTTTTTAGTAAAATTTCTTTATTCAAAGACACGCCAACAACTCATTACATACATAAAAAAATCTTACATTACTTAGACTAATACATGGACATTGTATAAATGCGTAAAGGCGTGTACTTCGTTCGTTCATGTTAAAAATAACAAAATGGTATATTTAACGTGTATAAAAATTTTAATCACATTAATGATAATATCACGTAATCAATCACAATAATTATTTTATGGCTTATGACTGTGGATATATTTATTTGTATAAAACTACTGGCATCAAATAAAATGGCAGAGTCAAGTAAAGTTATTGAAATAATCGACTAAACGCTTTCACATCCCTACTAGAGAGCGATGCAAGGTACCTACCCTCGATGCGTTTTCCTTGATGCTTATAAATGATGGGGGATGATTGTTTGAATCCGTCACCCTTAAGATCAATGGTCTCAAAATTCTGAGAAACCTTTTAAGTTATAATTTACATAATACAATATCAGTGATGCATAGAAATTTCCTTTTATTTATATAATTATATCTAACACCTAATCAATAAAATATTTCTAAGAAGCAGTAAAATATAAAATCTATGCCTACATGGCTTCAAAAATCATTACATTATATTAAAAGTGTTACCGATCGAGTGAGTGGAAATTGGAATAACTTTATATAATAACACAATGGATCCCATAATAAATAATTTTGGATTTGTTGTCTATTTGTAAGTGCTTATCTTTAATGTTTTATGTACTTGTACTTATCAAAATACTTAGTATTTTGATCATTTGTGCAGTTTGTGTCACTTACCATAATTTCATGATCAGCAAAGCAGGTGATAAAGGCAAGTCATAACTAATCTATTAATAGTCAAACTCAAATACAGCTTAAAATCTGAGAATAGAATATTAATGGATCATTAAATAAATAATATATTTGCTCAGCGCTTTGATTCAGAGCTACTATTGCTAAAATTTATTGTTATGATATACGTAAGAACGATTTGTCACATTATTCTCTTGACTTATAGCGCTGTAGTACCTGAGTACGGCATTCGGTCTCGATCACACGTTGGAGCATTTATAGGTGTTATACTATATGTATAACCCAAGAAATGAAGTTTATAATATACATCTGGAAGGGAAGCTCCGAAGAGGTACCTGGAAGACTGATCTGGTGATATTGGAGGAATATCTGCGCCCTACCATTGGTCGAAGTTACGAGTTATGAGTCTTAAGGTCAAAATTGTTCATCAAATGCATTGAAATATAATGTCATAGAACAAACATCTCGAACATCTGTGGTCCCGCCGAGAGGTTCCATTTTTAAAATCGAGCCCCCGTTCTCCTTTCAAAATTGAAAGACTCCATTGAAGATTAAAGCCCATTGGCGCCAATTCATTGGGACATACATTGTGTTCGCGGTGTCAGTTCTACACGCTAGTAATAATACTTCAATGATCCAATGCCACGTGTTCCGTCTTCATGTACTTTTTTGAAATATATTGTCCAGTTAAATAAAAATTCTTGATATACCTAACACCGTTCTCGAAATATATCAATTAAGCGGTTATGCGCTAACTAAATATAATTTTTTAGTTGAGTACAATCAACTGCGTGCCTGTAAGACATTTTCAAGGTTCTTCTACTAATAC
Source organism: Thymelicus lineola (assembly GCA_963932265.1). Classification (NCBI taxonomy): domain Eukaryota; kingdom Metazoa; phylum Arthropoda; class Insecta; order Lepidoptera; family Hesperiidae; genus Thymelicus; species Thymelicus lineola. Next base: position 5,116,430 of record OZ010693.1, on the reverse strand, counting down.
GCTGGGCCACTGGGTTATATAAATACATACAAATGAAAGAATGAAAGCCTTTAGGAATGGGTCTGAAAAATTAACGAGGCTCTGTGGTCAGATTCTTCCTATTAGCGGAAGACTGACAGAACTCTGACATTGACACTATTTAGTTTAATCCCGACGGTTCTCTGGTGGTGTAGGATTTTTAATCCACCCGGGTAGCTACTGCTTTTCTAAAATTGATTGTACGAGTATCAGGTCTTTACTTATGCAATTGGAGATTTATTACCAGCATCTGCGAAATTCAAATAAATTTTATTTGAAAGCCGTGTTTAATAAATAATTTTATTCGCAAGCTTTAATTTCAAATTCAGTCATTTGTTCATATTCGCCACGTTGGAAAGCCAGAATTAACAAGTATAAAAAAACATTCGTATTTTTCTTAGAAAGAGGAACGTAAAAGCGAAGATTTGCTTTGATCCAACATGTGACAGCGGTACGAGAAACGTATCGCACACGACGATTTTGATTTGATTCCTAATATAATTAGTCACTTATATCCTTCCAAGAAGACCCTTCCTTCATACGAGTATGAATTATGTGTCGGACAAGAATTTTAATATGTATCTGTATGATGCATCTGTCCATAGAATTGTTATTACGTAGTACTGTTTTACTTTTATGATAATGTCTCGATAAGCTACAATGTAAAGTGAACTAACAAATACAACTTATTGTGACTTTTGGAATAGAAAACTGACCGTCCAATCATCCATAAAAAAGGCGGCTTTGTCACTAAGTGATGAAGAAGTACCCCTCACATTGTGAGAGAAGACCCCTAGCCCAGTAGTGGAACAATTATGGATTGTTACTTTAACTTTACTTTGATGAAGAAGTCTTCCAGGCAACCTTTTGAAAGGAAATAATAGATACCTAGATAGGATTGGACTGCACAGCAAAAGTAACAGATTCAGATATAGGTAATTAGAGAATTGTATGACTGTCTACACTTTTATCGTTTTTACAAATTTTTTTACATACAATTAAGCCGTCTGTTCTTTTATAATTCTATGGTATCGGCCGAATAAATATAGTTGACTGAAAATTTCTAAGTGGCACAGACACGACACATGACATTAATCTTTGGTTATAATTACCGTATGTTTCATTGCTTTTGCACTATTCACGATTTCGCGGTAAAGTTTGGTTAAACCTAAATTATTATTCGATTTACATGCCTAGGATTTCGAATTTAATTGAAGAGGGATTGATTCGAATAATACAAGAATAATTTAAATACAAAACTTTTATATATTTAAATGTTTGAATTCAAAAATGTTTCCCCTTAATATATCTGGATTGTCCACTTTTTAAATATTAATAGTAAGTATGTAAAATTCAAATGTTAAGCCATGTTTAAATTCTAACTAGTACTCAAGTGGAGCGTGGTGGCCTCTTTTGGCCTCATCAGTTATGAGAGTCCCCTGTAGTGGGGCCTTATGGTTCAACTGAAATATTTAAAAATAATAAAAAAACCTAGTCTTTACACGTATACAGTATATTGCGTCAATTGTATTATAAGTAGGCGAACAATAAAACATATAGGTAACAATCAGTCCAAGAGCAATATGTGGCAAGTTCCCTATACGATACGTGACATAGGATTTTTTACTTTTTAGTTTATTTAAATGAATTAAAGAAGCTGATGAGTCAGCAATCTGACGTCGATACAGATGCAGGTACCGGACCACAAGTTGATACTAAACATAACGTTTCTGCAATGAAAAATAGACCTTGAAAAGAAGCATTTAAGTTTCAATTTCTCTTATTAGATTTTTCCGATAAGTCTAACAATGTGTTCGTACTTAACAATCGTCTTGAACAATTAATGTTGATTTCGATACCGCTAGCTGATTTGTATCTGTAGATAACTGTAGCCGGATCTATGGGAATTGCGCCAATTACATTACTTCAAGCAATCAGTTTTTAGTTAGGTCACTAACAAACGAAATAGTTTCAACATACCTACGACCATATTGATTGAGGAGCTGTTTACATGGTCACTTTGCAGTATGACCTGAAATCCTTTTTTTCTGGCAGAAGATACTGGACGCACATAATTTCATAGGTAGTGATAAGCTTGTTTCACCTATCTTTTGCAATTTCTTTGCAGTTCATTTTGAGGTTATTTTATAAAATCCTATTGCATCTAAATCTCATAGCTCCACACTAGGATTCCCTGTATCGTTGGTGCTATGGACAACACAAAGAAACATGAAAACTCACACCCAGAACGAGAACAGTAATTAAAACTCGTCATTTAAATTTCCGCCTCGCTGGGAATCAAAGATAGGACCCTTGGCGCGGCGATCTACCATGGTAGCCATCGCACCACGCAGGTCGTCAAAATAAACTCTATACATAAATTTTGTATACTCGTAATTGGAGATACTTGGATAGAGGCAGCCTACCAAGTAGGTAAAGTATACACGGACGAGGGACCTAAGGAATAAAATCGTTGCTACAAGGTATAAGATCTAGAATAGAAAATTATTGATGATACTTCGTATCAAGTTGCATTATATGCAAGATAGATTAGCTTGAGCTGCACAATATAAAGCAGGCTAATTTACTTCTTTTCATAAACTGAGCTAAACATTGGCAAATTTAATAGCAAGATCTTTACGTTCATGTTTGCTGCAAATGTAATTAGCGCAGGCAAATGGCTTGTTAAAGATAGTTCCAGTTAGTTACTCACCATTAACGTGTCCTATCCAAACACATTTATCATACTAGGTACGACGTGGTCAATGGTTAATAGTCGCCGTAGTACAGGTAATTATGTCTGTTTAGGTGTTGTCGATTGGAGTATAAAATATGGTGTCAGACTAGTATATTGTGGGTCATTCTGGCTTAATGGTATAAATCATTTGAATAAAAGTGTGGTATTTCTATTGTGGTATTTATATGTCAACTACGTGTTGCCCGCAGTATCGCTCGTGAAAATTTAATTTTCAATGCGGCTTGGGTGCATTGGGTGATCCACGTTAAATCAATTTTTAGTAAGCAGTCAAAGGGTGGATTTTATTTATTTTATTTATTTAATCTTTACTGAAACCCCGAAGAGTGGTACAATAGGCGGACTTAATGCTAAATAGCATTCTCTACCAGTCAACCTTCAGGATGTACAGAGAACAGTTAAAGGCGGTACAATATTGTTAGGGATTTTGCTTCTCTTCTGTTCACAAAAGTACATACATACACAATAATGTATCAGATGCTGTCCCCGAAATTCAAACAGCGAATCCTAATCTAACACACTTTCCATTGTAACTTCATTGTAACAGTTTGTTTGGTCAGGGAATCAGCCGCAAGTTATATTTTGATCGTTAATTCGCGCATATCCTATAGATTTATATAGATTCTCTGACCAATCAAATTGTTGGCCAATTAGTCTCTCGTGCGCGTTCGCTCCTATGTATATCCATTCTTAAATCCTGATTGTTACATTGGATGAAGCAAAGATCAGGCCAGATCCTTCGTGTGGTCGCTGGACTATTCCATCCAGCTTTATACAACTAGTAGTATAATATTAATGATTTTTACGTATCCGATGTTGGAGAGCCAGAAATAGGTTTAGTAATTTGATATAATTATTTTAAAACATGTTATTTATTACAATGCGAGTTAGACTGGTTACATCAAGGCATCGAATGTTCATAGCATTCGAATTTAATGTCAATATGTACATAGTTTTTGTAACTCTTGCTATTTGACAAGAGATGGCGCCACAAAAAAACAATAAAGTATAAACTCTTAAGTCTAAGAAAGATCCAATACGCATGGCATGTCATAAGAGTTGTTACAATTTTGTTTTACATAACTATTGCTGTTATCGTGTATCGTGTTAATTAAATAGTGACAAAATAAAAAATACGAAAATTCGCTTTCACATTTTTTATTAATCTCAATTAAATAATATTATTAGGTTTTTTCATTATAGTACTGCTTTTGATACTTTTATAAGTTATCTTCTTTTTAAACTTACCACTAATATTACAATACACTATAAAAATATTGCATTAAGCTGACATAATTTTATTTTTAAACAAAATGTCTTTAATTATTTTTGATAAGCAAAATACACTTAAACATTTCCGTTACACACGGTGATCGTACTCAATTAGCGAAAAATAAAAGTAAAAAAGGGAAAAAATAAAAAATAAAATTACAAAATAATTATATTACTTATAACATATTAAAAAAAGAAGACGCAAACATCTGACCGTTTCTTTGGTAACATTAACGAGAAGCAGAAGAATTAAGAAGAAAAATTGTTTTAATCACAAAATAAAAATATGTTGATGTTAAGCAATCATTGAGACAGATTAAACAAAAGTCTTCCTGATGTATACGACAAAATAATGAAGATGAGGTCATTGAACTAACAAAGGTCAGCTGTACAACGCTGAACGCTGGGTGATCTATGGATCGATGATGAATAGATCGGCCTGCTCGCGCATGAGAAGTCAAGGTCAAAAGTCGACTTGAAATAGGCTGCGGCTATACTGTGGCAGTAACTAGACGATATACATATAAAACGTCTTTGATAAATGAGGTAGTTCCAAGTAAATTATATTTTCTCTAATGCAGTCTAAGTATACCGAGAATTTTTCCGATACAGTTAAAGGATTTTCTTGCTAATTAATTAAATAGTGACATAATAAAAATACAAAAAATCGCTTTCACATTATTTTATTAATCTCAATTAAATAATATTATAACATTTTTTTATTATACTGCTTTTGATACTTTTATAAATTTACAGTGTAGCTATGTATAAAATCCTTGAATCCTTAAAATGCTTATCTCCACAGCTAGCTTACATATAGTTGGTAACATATATTACAGTAACACCTCTTTATCTAATATACCGACATAAAAATATATTATGGTAGCGATACTGGTGAAGACTTAACATACGCTTAGTTTAATAACACAAGCAAAGTAAATTGAAATAGAGAGCTAAGTTTTGCAAAGACAGCATTCATATCACAATTCATTACTTAGCACGCGAGCTGTCATTGTCGCTTATCGCTGTTCGCAAAGGCAATGAAATATTAAAGACACGAACAGTTCGTTCACCCTAATGCCTACGTCACTCATGGTATCGTAGGGGTGGATCTAAAATGAGAATTAATGAGATTTTTCAACAATAAACTTGGGTCGTATAAAGTTTAAACGATATGTGTACCCTAAGTTAAGGTTTCAACAATTATTAAACAAGAACTTTCATCGACACTATCAACATTTTACGAAATAAAATTCATGTCATATCGTCAAGTCAGCATGTGACTATGATTGTATGCTTAATTAGGGAGGACTAGTAAGTATGCATCATACTTTGTTAATAAGAAAATCGTTCAATCTCAGTTAAAAATTGTTTGCTAGTTTAGTAAAAACTTAAGTTGGTCATTAAAATGACATTATCAATAATAAAAAATAGCGTAAAACAAGAGACTGACATGAAATAAAATTAAAATTAGAAGAATATAGCGGAAGAATAGAACAATATTAGATTAAAATATGTAAAAGAAATTATGATCTACAGAGGCTTAAATTTAACGATATTTAAGCACCATCTATCTAGTCCTCATCCTAGTACAATAATTTTAATTTGAGCTCCCCTTTTCTCTGTTTTCCGTAGACGCCAAACAACGTCTAACTAGACGCACCCTAAGCGTTCGATCAATCAGTGTCGCGGTGTGATTTTAAGACAAGCTAGCGAAGCCGGTGTATTTCGCCTCGGATTAAGGATTTAACAGCTCTTCTTCATCGTTTATTATTTATACATACCAATACATACTTACAAGTATTAGCGGATAGTAACAGCGTAATAAATAGTTCGACAGATTAATAATATTTGCAACAGCTTCATCGTTAATAACGATATTTAGGTAATATTGTTAGTCTTTTTTTCTTTTTCTTCTTTCGTTCTTGGCCTGCAACGCATTCGTGATACCTTTGGTGTTTCTGATGTTCATGGACGGCGATAGCCACTTACATCAGGTGGATCGTCAGCTTGTTTGCCGGCTATTTCCATAAAAAAATAGTATTAAGTTAATTTAGTATTAAATTATACCAGTTGTAGCATTGTTAAAAATATAAAAATAAATAAAGCTAGCTATTTAAATTATATGTTGTAAGTAAATTATGTATTATATAAGGTAAAATAAAAATTAAATAAGCATAAGATTAATTTATAGATAATACAGTACTTACTTACAACATATAACTTAAATACCAAGTTTTATATATTTAGTTTTAGCTTCAAGTTTTCACTGAAGCAAGACGAATAGTAACAGGTAATTCTAATGCATATGCATAATTAGTAAATCATGAGAATATTTTGCTTTAAGAACCGATGTTACTTAAGGCAGGGCATTTAAAAGAAAAACAAGCAATTGTTTCGTACCGTTCACGCTGTATAACAAAGACCGAAACCGGTGATGTTTTTTTAACACATTCCAATTTTACATTGGCCTAAGTAACAAGCGATAACTATGTGGAGCTTTTAACCAATAGCGTTCTAGACAATGCTCCAGTTTGAATTTTAGTTATTAATATGATTGTAAAGAGGGACAAGAGATACATCGCGCCTTCAGTGGAAAAAAGGCATAAGATGAAAATTGTAATTTTACAGGAGAGCGAAAAAACTGTTTAAATATCAGTATGTAGTCAAAGAAATTCATATTACGATATCTTGCACAATACCGTCAAGATTAATGATAAAAATTTGAAAAAAATTGCGCATATGCAGCTTTTGTCCCTCTTTCCAATCATATTAATAACTAAAATTCAACGTAAGACAACTTATGCTTTTTTTCTACTGAGGGTGCGACATATACACAATTTTTTTCAAATTTTATCTCTTATTATATCTTGACGATTTTGTCCAAGAAATCGTAATTTAAATTCCTTTGACTACTTACTTAACATACTTATATTTTAACATTTTTTTTGCTCTCCTGTAAAATTGCAATTTTCTTCTTATGCCTTTTTTCCACTGTACTGACGGTACGACCAGGTACTGTCGTACTGGAGGGTACGACGTGTGAAAGTTTGTGAGTGAGGGTGTTTATTACTCTTTCAAGTAAAACCTACTGAAAGGATTTCTATAAAAGTACACAGGTACTTAGGCCATGATTTCAAATAAGTAAGATAATTTATCCCGTAAAACGCGGTTAAAACCGTGGGTAGCGCCTGTTGGGGAATATCCTAGTTCCTAGTTCTATCATCATTTTCATAAGGTACCTAGTAACTAGCATGGCTAACAAGCCATAAGTATATCAAACTGCTATTAAGCAAACCAATCCAAAATCTAGAATCGCTTTTACTTTTATTGCAAACTAAAAGCGTGTACAATTTTACATTGGTGTACTGGAATACTCCTTGTTAGCTGTTTGCAGAATTACTTTTTTAATTCCCGCCCGTACACGCTAGGTGTTGTATATTCATTAGGACCGACATGAAAGAGGGTTTTTGCTTTTAAACAATTGTTTTTCTGTTTTACTTGTATTTAATACCATTATTTTAATTGGATTTCGTTGCAGTTGGATTTAGTAAATATTTTTACGATGCTTATTAGAAAATTTAGATGTTTTAGATACTTATTTATATTAAAATGTTTAAGATGATGCAATGACATTAAAACATTTTATTTTGTTTAGATAACAATAATTCAAGATTATTGTTTAAGTTGATATCCTGTATATCAACATTATCATTACTTCTCAGAATTCGATCTATGTTAGCGACACTATAAAATGGTGTAATCACAGACATATACATGTCTGTGGGTGTAATAATAGAGGGTGTGTTTAGTTCAAAATCAACGGGTTCGATTCTTGGCTAAGACTATTGATTTTTCAAAAATCTAATGATGCAGTTTTAGTTTTTCATCAAAATCCGCCCTGAGACTCCTTTGAGAATTTTCCTATAATCCTCATAGTTTCGGATTTGGCCATCCAATATTCACCCTGTGTAAATTTTTGAATAAATGTGTTTGTAACTTGGAAAAATTAACTTTTTGGACTTCTTCTCCATGTACATATTAACTAACGACTGCTAAATCTCACACTCCTTATCTGCTTGCATTGTTACTAGAAAGGAACACTAAAGTTCTGTGTGTGTCCTAATCTGTGTACATCTTAGATTTACCCAAAAGCAAATGATAACTCCCTAAATACATTCACAAAAACACGTACATTTCTCACATAACAGCAATCAAATAATATCACAGCCAGTTCCATGTCAAACACTGCAATTTATTCTCTAACACCATCGGTCATTATACCGCTACAAATAACGTGATGTGGTCTATCGCTTGTCACTCACTTGTTTCTCTAATAACAAAGTTCATGCATGCATGCATGCGAATTTTACAAGCCACGCCTGTTTGGTGGAATAATTTTACGAGTTGGAGGGATTTAACTCATTTAATAGTGTTTAATAATTATAATGACGTTAGTTATTATGGACTTACTAAGTACCTAATTTAAAACGTAAATATAGTATACGCTACCAAAGAAATGTAACGTATTAACTACTTAGTATAAATTTTAATACTATTAACTGCAGTAAAGTCCGGTTTACACGTATTAAGTAGTTAAGTAGATAACTTAATTTTAACTAAAAAGTTACTAAATTTTCCGTTTACATGTATTAATTTACTTATCTACTTAACTACGTAATAAATACTACTTAATACGTGTAAATCGGACTTTAGTACTAGTATTAGTTCTCTTAGAGGTCGGTTTTCGTATAGTATGAATAGAATTAATTGATAGTTAATGAACTATTTTTCTATTGATTTTCGTGAGTTGCAATAACAGTCAGACAGAAATATAAAAACAACAAAAATCCGTTCAGTAGTTTTTGACTTTATCACAAACAGACAGACAGACAGACAGACGCGGTGGGGGGTTGTTTCATATTATGTAGTGATGTAATCGGAATCGGACGATATGGATCGAAAAATGGGGATAACCCCAACAATTTCACAGTTCAAATCTAATGACATGTTTCGTGCAATTGCACACGGAATGGTACCAACTGTCACAGGCAGCGATCACGTTCAGAACTACCCTTGGTTTAAAACTTTTCATGGAAAATTATTCTGTAATATGAACCTTATTACCATGGTATAGGGTTCGCTTGTGATTGTTTAATTGCTCGGAGTAATTGTGTAAAGGAAAAACTTAAGTGGATAATCACTAGAATTTAGAATTGTTTCTAATGAATTTTACGTCCACGTTATGTTTTACAATACACTGGTAACTACATGATAGTAATTATTTTCTTATAAAAGACTTCAATAATTAGTTCAATTTATTTTAGGTATTAATAATGTGCACTCGTGAAAAAATATTTATCTCCAAACAAGGAAGTGTCTTGGGGAGATATTTATAAGGACAGAATAAACTATTATTAAATTATTAATTTTTATCAGTATTTTTTCCAGATAAAACTGCAAGTTTTGTATTATTTTAAACAATAAATGGCAATTAATTTTGGGTCATATACGTATATGAGAATTATGTAAGTTACATTTGTTATTAATCACACATAATAAAGTCAAAATTTCATTGATATACAATTTTTTATTCGACTATTCTTTATACTCGTATTATTACCAAAAAACATGAGAGGTGTCAAGGGACACCCGGATGGAACGAAGTTCCTTTCGATTTAAGTATTGTTGAACTAGCGTGATTCAGAAATTTGTACAACTTTCTGAATCACGCTAGTAGCGCCATCTCTGTAAAACTCTCTGAATCACTTTAAAAAAAGTGTCGTCATACGTAAGAATCAAAAAGTGTCGTATTTTTCCGTCTAGCCCCCTTTCATAACGCGCGATAAGGAAGTTCTTTCCAATATTTGAAGATGAATGATGAGTTTGAATTTCTGTTCTCGGTCTGGGTGTGAGTGTACTTGTCTTGTGTGTTGTCCATAGCACCCACGACATAGGGAATCCTAGTGTGGGGCTATGAGTGTGAAGCGTTATATATTTTATTTATTATTTATTTATTTTATGAAGAAAACGTATAAAACCGAAAAGTCATAAGTCCCACTAATAACTCCCACAAAACAAGCAAATGTACCTACCTATTTTATAGTATCAAGTTCAAATCACTCGATCAATTACGTACATTTATCTATTATCTAACAAGTCTACTGCCTTTAGATCCCTGAAATTACATCAGCTTAGAAAAAAATGTGATGTGTCATGCCAACTCGAGCGTACTGATTTGTTAGTGGTATAAAAACAGAATTCTTACACTAATGTTTGTCATGCAAAAAGCTGAGGCTTATTAAGTTTCTGAATTTGTCGCAAAACGTACAAATTTTCCATTAGTAGTTTAATTTTTTGCTATCTTATTATCACATATTATTGTTTTGACGATGATACGCCGTTTATAATTTTGTTTGGTAAATAGTTGCAACTTAGTTGTTTTCAATTACCTTATAGTTTTTATTGACACTTTTATATTTGATTTAATATATTTCGTTACTTATATTTTATATATTATAAATACGTGTTTCTTGTAGAGTCATGTCGACACGACATTTCGCTAAACAGCCCACTTTGTTGCCACCAAATCTGATAAGGCCCCCTCTTGGCTATCTCCTTGGTAACAAAACGGTCTATTCATTAGTCATTTTACAAGACCATGGTGATGCCACGAAATGGTCACGGCACGTGCCGAACTGCCGATACATTTATTTTGTATCCCTTGATGGTCTTTATGGAAAATTTATGGATGGAATATTAAATTACATTGTAAGCACGGACCTAAGGTATGTCCGTGATTGTAAACTAGTAACTTTCCTCGCTTTGTATATTTCATTATACAACGTATCTTTAGTTCTTTGAATAGTATCGAGAGAGCTTCGATTGATACGGATAAAGCATCTTTCATAACTACTTATATTTTGCTTTAGTAAAAAAATTATACGAGAATCCCTTTGGCTTCTGATTGCGAAAAATCGGCTGGAAAGTGTTTTATGGCTCTATTAATTGAAAAACCAGTTAACAAGCGGGTTCAACGCTTCCTCCTTGTCCGGCAAGTTGTAACGCGTCTGTGTTGGCCTTGGCAGATGTCTGTGGATGGTGACCACATCCCATCAAATGAATCAAACTATACCTATCATATATTATACCTATCATAAGAGCATTATAATATTAGATATACGTCACTGCCTGATTGACAATGCACAGTGGATCTAGAAGCTAAAAGCTTGTACAGAAGTTCCTTCTTCCTTTGTATAGAGTTGGGTGAACAGTTAGAAAGGGTTTTGGAAAACTCATCCCAAAGGGGGAAAATAAGGGATAAAAGTTTGTATGAAATGAAAATAATATTTCCACGCACGATGTCACGAGCGCCATTTCGTGATATTATAAAAGTTGTATAAAATCTAAAGGTTTGGAGCTTACAATCTGTTTCAAATTATATAATGCTTCATTCGTTCAGTATTATCAATGTAATACAAAAGTGGGTACCAACTGATGACGTCACGTAAGGGCAGCGGCACGTGCCAATACATCCCGTTGCGATGGAACATTTGTCGCGAGATTTACAAAATGGTGTTTACGGTTGATAGTTTTGGGGTTCCCTGGTGAATTAAAAAAAAATCGCCAGGGATTTTATTATTGTATTGTCATCCCTTCACCAAATATGCAAATTTTCAAGCTGATCAGACGTCTTGAAATTGGTGAAAATTACGTTGAAAGATCCATTACATACATAGAGTACTTTATTCGTGAAATCGGCTTTTGAAGTCAACGAAATTTAACAAGGCCTATCAGCAGGAAAAAACCATTCATAAACAAGTCCTGAGTTATTACCGCAAAACGTTTTTTTCCCGAATGGATAGTTGCTGATGGCCCTAGCTTTTTTCACAGATTCACGTGGACAGGACAGCAAATTATACGTACACGTTGTAAATAATTTTTATTATTAATAAAACAATTAGATATAAGTTTTCCAATATCCCTCTTACACACGGTGTAATGATATGTGAATGTAGTGAACAATCACGTGATTGTGAAGACAGGATTTAATTTTATTTTTTATGTATTTTGTCTAGGGAACCAAAATGTTATGTAAGTTACTACATATCTCTATCCGACTTATCCATTTCTGTTGTTGGCGAGCCCCCTAAAAATAAATCAGTGTCATTGATTGGCAGTTAGCAACGCCCCGGATAATATGTTTCCCCATAATTTCAGGTTCACGAATTTTTGGGGTTCATTTACGGCAGTATTAAGGTAATGGAGAGTGGTTGGAAACGATAGCTTCTCTCACTCGTAAAACGATACTAATGAAAGTGAATAAATGTAAGTAGCAGACAAATTGTGGATGAGCCACCTGATGTAAAATTACCACCGTTATATCCAATCCATTGAGGTGCTAATTTCAATATTATCATTGTCATGGCAGCCCACTTTTATCCCAATACTGGTCACGAAAGCCAATTAATCTGTCCCAAAAAGAAGACACTTTTTGGACATGAATTTGATAGCTCGCGTCTCTAGTAAGTATTTGCCGAAATGCTTGAGCGATTGCGTATTCATCATCATCATCACATCAAATAACTGTCCCACTGCTGGGCTCGAGTCTCCTGTAACAATAGTGAGGAGTACAAGCCAACAGTCCGCCACGCTACCCAAATGCGGGTTGTTAGACTTCACAAACCTTTGAGAGAGAACTTTATTGAGAACTTCTCAGTGTGTTGGGTTGCTCATCATGTTTTCTTCACTGAAGCAAATAATCATCTATTTTAAATATTCATTCGAACCTGTAGTAAATATCGCGCCTGCCGATATTAAACAAAGAATATAATGACTTGTTTGAAAAATACTTGTAATAAGTGCTCAGAGTAATTTAGAAAGAATTTAGTAATAATTCAAAGGAGCAGAGATTTAGATAAGAGGATAGAAATTCCGCCTAGTCACCTTGTGGTTACGAGTTGATGCCGTATCGTTAGTTACAGATTTTATCAGGACGCTATTTTATTCTATTAGTCAAAATAAACAATGTTGCTTTAGAAAAATAATTATTTTGAATAAGCCGTTAGTATATTATAATACTTATGTATATACGCCGTATGAAAACACGTAAGTATTTTATCTATATTAATATTATAAAGAGGAAAGATTTGATTGTTAAACAAACAATTGCATTGAATAGGCTCCGAAACTGCTGAACCAATTTGAAAAATTCTTTCACTGTTGAGAAGCTAAACTATCCCCGGGTGACATAGGCTATATTATATTTAAAAAAAATTAGGGATCCTTAATAAAATTCCAATAATGTCGCCCAAGGTGTAAAAAAATAAGAAAACCGAAGCAAACTACTACTTGTATTTTATAAGCGTAACAGCACAATAGAAACAAATGTTTAGGTTGCATGCTGCATATTGTAATTTATAATTGAAGGTAGTTAACCCTTATGTGAGTGACGAGGTACCCCGGTCGGTACTTTGCAATTTTAATCTATACAAATAAATAAAATTGGAGTGTCTCTTTGTAATATTAAAATATCCGCTTTTTAACAACAATTTTTACAATATTTGTCTGTGTGTCTGTTTGTTTCAGCTAATCTCTGAAATGACTGGACCGATTTTGACGGGATTTTCACTGGCAGATAGCTGATGTAACAAGGAGTAACTTAGGCTACTTTTATTTACAAAAAATGTTTTAGAAAAAAACGTGATACCAACGATGTTCGCCGGGTAAGCTAGTCATTAATAAAATTTACAATAAATGTGGTATGCGGCTGTAACTTCCTGAGAGCTTCTAACTATAATTAAAATCGTTGTTTTTGTAAGTTTTAGTTTACTTAACTTTTTGAAGTTTCTGATATTGACAAAACTTTTCTTACCCATGTAACCGAATGATGAGGTATATGGGTATATGGGTTTTTCATAAATAATGAAATCAGTAAAATAAAATTAAAGTTACTGAATATTATATTTATAAAAGTAAAAAAAAGTAAAGTAAAAAAGCAATAAAAAATGTTTGAGTAATAAAAAAAAACAATGATTTCAAGTTAATTTTATGCCCATTTATGGCATTCCATTGAGTTATTGCAGGTTCATCACAAACTTTCACGCAAAACTACACCTCACAAAGTGCCCCGATATCCCCGTCATTATTTGATAAGAACTTTCCTTCTAGAGTTGACTATTAAAATTTTGAGCATATCTTGATGCACACCCATAACACAGTCCTGTCTCTTCTAATGATAGAACAATGGTTAAGGAAAATTATAAGCCTCGATCGAACCTAACGTCCGACTGTTCATTGTGGCTTATTGACGGTTGATTGATGAAACTCGTGTGTCGCTGCGTTAATTTGCATAATCTGCTTGAGAGAGCAGATACACATGCTCTTATGGCATGAGTATGATCAATCAAATGTGACAAATATCATGCTGTAATAAATTATAAGATTTTCTATAACCAGTTTTATTATGGAATATCCTTATAATTATTATTATATTTGTTCATTTGATATTACTTATGTATCGATAAATTTTAGAAATATGGTGTTCATTTCGAACGTTATCCTGTGCTCGTTCTAGTCTGAAATTAATGTGTAGTAAAGAAAGAGTTATCAAAGGAAAGAGTAAGGGAAGATTTCAGGGGTCATGTGACCCATGTCCGTATGGTGCACTCTATCTCACACAACATCTCCCCTTCCCCATCTGCCTCGTCTTTGCAGTGACTAAGGTGGAAAAGTCAACTATCACTAGCTATTATATCAAGGCATTATATACTTATTTATTTAGTTCATCACCAGTATATAAGTAGACTGTTGTGTTAATCTATCAGAATACCAATATTCGGATTAATCTCTACAGTGTACATATCAATAAAATAATAAAAGAATCGAAAAAGCACATTCTCATACTTAATTTAACATCCAAGTCGTAAAACATTCTCGCAGTAAATCGTATTATCCCAACATGAAACTGTCATCGCTGACTAAATGCTCTGCGTTGGTATCTATAAATCCACAGAGCGGGCAACATGTAGAAATAATTTTGTGCGTAAAATAAATCTCAGAAGAGAACAAGAAGAGAAATAGTATCTCACGCCATGCATAACTCATTTTACTGTCATTTAAAGATCCGTATAGTTGATACTATCGAGCGACGGGTCTTCGGTTCGATTGTCGAAAGTCGCGTCTGCATGAAAATGTGGATTTACACAAAAAAGTTGAAATTATACGAATCAACTTCAGAAATGAAATGGCTGAATGGCCTATTCCGAGTTAATATTAATGGCACTTCTACGAATTTCTATTTCTATTAAGTGTATCATAAAAGAACAATTATTTCAGATCTTCACAGACGCGTAGCATAAAAATGTCAGCAGCGAAGTGAATATTTGTAACATATGGTAGTATTTTAGTTTCGGGCGACAAAACAGTCGGAGCTTACATATCAAATTAGCGTCAAAACATTGAAACATGTTTATGGCTGAATTTAATTTTACGAGTGTAAGAGACTAAAAAAAAAGCAACATTAATTTGTAGTTCTATAATTCACCCAATTTTTCCATTTGATCGATCGGTTATGGTTCATATTTAAGGTACACAAGTATAATTATTTGGAAATAGGTAACTTGTATAGCTTGGTACGATACCAGATATAGCCAGGCTACATCAACTCTGGCTTACAGCTCGTACGGGACTGTCCAGTGTCGCCCTCTACCCGTGTACCCGAGATACCACATTCTCCCATAGTCGATTGAATAAACACTACTGAGAATGCTACTGCTAATGTCCATGGGCGGCGGCGATCAGGTACCAAAAAAAAGCATAAAAAAATATACCAAAGAGGTTTCATCTTTTAGTTCAAGCCAACTTATCTAGGCCGTATTAATTTCTTCTTTTTTAGTTTTAACGAATATTTCACTTATGTAAATTGCGTCCATATGTTTTGAATTTTTCGGAAACATTTTGAATCTTATAGATACCTAGTGATAATATACGAAGGTACAATATCTTCAACCTGTTATTTTTTGTAAGCATTTAATTATTTGTCAGTTGTTATTTTTTTAAGTGTCTATGTTTTTGCATTGTATTCATTCCTTGCATATTTTAAGGTTGGCTAATAATATCTTGTTTAAAAATTATGATTAGTTTTGTATTTTATTTATTTAACAATTTGTAATAAGTCCTTGTAATTACAAGCTTATGTTTAACTTGCTTTGTTTGTTAATTTGTTAGCACTTAGAATGTGGTATGGGTTTAATCTTGCAAGCTGAAACTAATTCGTATCCTACGGAGTTCAAATACATATTACTTTCGGTCTGTTGACAATGCACTTATGTACATGATAATGGTGATGATACTACCCTCAACGTTGGCTGCAGACGAGGGAAATTAACTATTGTACATTGAAGTATTATTACTATCGTATAGAACCGACACCGCGAACACCATGTATGTCCCAATGCATTGGTGCCACGTGGCTTCAATCTTCAATGGATTCTTTCGATTTTGAAAGGAGAACCGGGGCTCAATTTTGAAAGCCAAACCTCCCGGGCGGGACACACATTTTGTTCGAGATGTCTGTTCTATATTTCATTATACTTCAATGCTATTGTATTGTATTTTGTGTGGTTTTATCAACACATAGACTCTTCAATGAAAAAGGTTGAGTAATTTATAGCCATAATAAAGATTTTAATACTAGAACAATATAAAACATCTGGTTAAAATAAGTGATAAATCTTTGGGGTACCATTATTAATATTTTTGAAAGTAAGAGATAAAGATAAAGTTTCTCTATGTAACTTTAAGCCCTGGATGAGTTTACCCATAAAATTAATTTTAGCTCTTCAAGTTTATGAGTAATCACTTAAAACCAGGGAAATCAGTTTATTTAGCATTTACGTCACCGATGGTAAGTTGTTTTACAAATAAATAAATGTGCATTCGATGGCCTTTGACTTTACTGTTTATTTATGATGATGTTTGGTTTGGATTAGCATACGAGGAAAATCCAATGTACAGTCACCTGGCGGTCTATTATGAACTCTTAATTCTAGCCAAGTTCCAGTGTAAACGTCAAATTCGTGTTACGAAAGCGGTCACGTGACCACTTTTTAGCCAATCATACGTCGTTTAAAGCCCGAGAAATGAATTGCCTGGAACATGAATGGTTTTATAAAAGTTCATTAACCCATCTATTTATAAATATACGATCATAAAAGTTTCTGTTGCCTTTGATACGACCTTATAGCTAACGTGTCGACTTGTTTTTGCAGAAACTTGTTTTAGTCACTTCAATGCGGCTAAATTATAATTTATATTTCATTTCACTACACGTGCTATATAGCGACACCATGAACTCGAATACTCCCGGGGGAATTTCCTCTTCCTTGTTATCTTCAAAAGAGACCGAGGGACAGGCGCCCACCTGTATGCTTCTCTTAACCGGCTGGCCATAGTGGAGTCGCTAGAGCGGTGAAAGTTTGGGGGTGAAAGTGTCTATGGCGTAATAACGAGTAAATTCACTCCTGGGGGTAAAGTCCTCCCTAGATTATGAAATTAGTGCCGGACCTCTCTACTCCCCAAGCTGTTTACGCCAATATTGCGCCCAGATAGGAGCCACTGTCGAGAACCCATCTATTGAGTGGCGAGTCACCACCAGCCCTATTATTAGTTGTTAGTCAATCTGAACGGCAGGTGCCAATACTACCCATAGTGTCTCGAAACCTATTCCCCAGTCCCTCGAAATTTCAACCCAATAGCAGTATATAACGCAGTCTTATATTCTTATTATAGATTCGTGCATGAAGTAATGTTTTTCTGTGATTATTAAGGTACTGCTTAGGGTATTTAAACGTTTCGTCCTTAATCAAACAGATCATATTCTTGTTTGGTTGTTAAGAAATGTGAAAATTAATATGTAAGCTTATAGTTAGAAACAAAATAAATTGTTATAGTTGTAACACGGGGAGGGGAGGGGAGTAGGAGTGGGAGAAGGGAGGAAGAGGAAGAGGGAGAGAAAGGAGAAGGGGAAGGGGAGAGAGAGGGATAGGGAGACTGAGGGGAAGGGAGAGGGAGGGGAGGGAGTGGGAGGAGATATGCACATAAAAACTATAATGGCTAAGAACGGCTATACCGATTTTAATGATCACTGATTTGTTACATTTTTAGGCGATACGAAGTTCGCTGGGTCAGCTAGTAATATATAACTTAGTTGCTGGCTGAGCTATTAGGTCAGAAGGACTATTATTATGTATCCTTATTATACTATATTCTTATTACTTACTATATCCTTACGATGAGATTGATGAACTATTATTATACAAGTAGTAGAGTTGTAATCAGTTATAGACGTTATCTCAATCTCAGTGGGTTAAAAGGGTAAATTGTAAAGGGTTGTTTGTAAGAAAATGACGTGTCTTCCAAATGATAGTTTAATTGCAACTGTAGTACATATAGAACGTGGATTGTATAACTAAACGTAGATAGCTATAGGAAGGCGGGCAAAGATAATCGAACTTAACTAGCGTACCGACTGTACTGAACATTAAGTAAATCAAAAAGTCTTGAAATAAAATTTTCCATTATTTGTTACTTATTAAAAATACCCTGAGTATAAACAATCACATTTATTTTTAATCTAAAGATAGCTCTTGGAGTGGAATTTTGTGGAAGAATGCATTGGCTTCCTGTTCTATTGCGTGGATGATGGTCTTGAATACTGGAAACCCAACTTCCTTTATAATCTCGTTACCATTTTCAGAAATCACTGAGCGAGCTGCTTGAGCTGAAAAATTAAAAAATAAATTAATCTAAACACGCTTGTCCAATTTATCCATTCAAGTTTTTGAACTTGGCTTTGGCAAACGAACTGGTGACGCAACGCTATGTGTAATATTGCACGAACTATATCGAGTTACTTTTGCACCCTTCACAACTCGAGACCTATTCAACCAGTACAGAACCTATTCAGTACATTTATTGAAGCCCCTTAATTTATTTAGAAAACAAAATTTCATAAATGTAGCTCAAGCAGTGACTGATATGCAAATAAAAAATTGGTATAAAGAGTAATTTTACGAATATCAATAAATATTTATAAACAAAAATAATAATGACATCTCATCAAATAAATGAATGTAAAATGAGAGCCAAGTTCAAAAAAAAAAGATCTAAATGGGTGCCAAGTTCTGTGTAGAACATCCAAAAATTTTAGTTAAAATAACATGTGATTCAAGCTCTACATTTAATTTGCTAGTTTTCATTAGATACCTACCAACAAACCAAATTCAAGTACAATAACTTGCATAAGACTTCTAGCTTAGTACAAGATAGGATTATCTACTGGATTAATCTAAAGATTGCCTGAAAATTTTATCAAAATTGGTCCAGCCGTGGAGCCCATTGGGAATATACTTAAACAAATAACACAAATAATTCTGCCATAAAATTGCTCTCATGATTTACTTTTAAAAGCAAAATGCTCATATTTTCTTAAATATGTCTGTCTTTGTTATGCCTTACACTGTGTTATGGCAGTTATGGCCAGTATAATTAAAATAATTTGATCTATCAATAAAACTGCCACCCGGGTTATCGCCTAACGTGTAATGGCATTAACAAGGCCACGCCCTTTTTAGCGTGCTAAATGTGGACACTAAATGTTTCAGAGCCCATTACAAATGTAATGTTTTTGTTCTTACATTATACTAAGACAAAGAAACTGTCCTTGTATTCATTTAAATAATCTTCATAACAAATTGGGCGCCCCATTTTAATTAGTAGCAGTTGAAAAGCGGACAAGCAATAATTTATCCACTGGCTTTTTGTAGCCTTTCCATCGAACCTGTGGTTGATGCAAATAAAATATTGAATTATTATAATAACTTTACCTAAGACTTCGTTTCCGTCGAAAAGATTTTCAAACTCAACAGTGGAATTGTCCCTTAAATTAAAGGTATATTTCCATCCCTTGATGTTCCAATATGTGGTACCAGCTTTGTCTTTCTCTTCCATGTCCATGTCCACGTTAAATTCAGCTTTGTCTGAAAATTAATCAATATCATTGATTTGTATGCTTCTATCATCGCTCACACTAAAAAAACTAACGGGTATTGTGAGAATTTAATACCGGTATTTCATTATATACCGATATTGCATTATATGCCGATATTGTAACCGAACTGCATTAAAACAATCTCGTCAATACCATGATGGTGAACTCACGTGAATTTTGAATTAAATTCCTGTTTAGGTCTAGTTGGATAAAATACCACATTGGAGAGGCTTGAAATTCCGAGTCCAACTCATGCCGGCATACAGGGGAGTCGTAAAAGGCGACAGAAGCAGGGTTACTTGTTTTTAAGGCTTACATTAAGATTATAATAATTAGGTCCTTAATATTAATGTGTCATGCTTTCGCTGTGCGCTTGTGAGCCAGATTATACTTTTTTGTCTTTCTTTCATGGTCGGCAACAGAACAGTGATGTCTTGGTGATAATAATAAAAAAATGTTGAATTATGTTTTTGTTTTTAATCACTTACTCAATGCCACATGGACAGGTCCTTTTCCTTTAATAGACAGAATTACTAGTTGTCCATCCATATCATATTGACCTTCTAATTGGCAAGTACAAAGAATCTTCAGGAATACTTTGTTATTGGCCTTGTCTCGTCTGTAAGTAAAACTTGTGAGTTTAATTTTCCACTTCTCTCCTACACAAAACATGTGTGTAATATAATAAAATGATGTTACGTATGATATAAAATGATAATGGTAATTGGCAATTAACAACCATAATAAAATCATTATTGACTAGCTCATATCCACGCTGCTTCCGTCTATCCTATGTTGGATTGGTGAACTGTAGTGGCAGAAATTTCTTGATCACTTAAGTGTGTCTGAGGGAACGTAAAGCCTTCGGTCCCGGTTGATATTGTAAGATAACAGTCGTTAAGCCATAGGGCTTATGGTTTAAGTACTCCGCTATCGGAATACTTCGGCTGGCATGAAAAAAGTTTCGACACTTGGGTTGGCTACTAACCCTTTTACCAGTCCGCACTGGAGACGCTTGGTGGAGTATGCTGTGGGCTTCTCCAAAAGAAGAGACCAGCTCAATAGTGATGAATTAATGATTTGAAACCAATAGGTCTACAATGGATCGGTATTAAAAATTAGAAACGTACTTCACTTTTTTCATTTCGCAGTTTTTCATGCCTGTTACGGTAACATCAGTCAATATTAATTTTAGGTTGTTGGAGCTTGCATCAATGCGCTTAAAAGTGACAGGATCTAAAGACTTCACGTTATACTCCGGCAGACCAGCCGCAAATAGAGGAAGCAAAGCTTGTGCAGATTTCATCGCACAACTTGAGTCATCTGACTTGCATTTTGTTACTAATCCTGGAATTGTTGGAAATAGATAGTATTAATGTTTGGTATACATTGAATAAATAAATGAATGTGTTTAAACGCAGCAGGTACATAATAGTATAGCATAATGCAATCGTTAATACAAATGCGAAATAATAATATGTTATTTAATAGTTAACATCTAAGTTCATTTTATTCATACGCAAATAAATTTAATTGTTAAGATAGAAAAAAATATCCCTAAGTATGTATAAAATTCTTTGATATACGAAAGAGAAACAATATTGAACAAACAACATTATAACAACGCTGAATCAATGTAGTAACTAACTTAGTATGAATTATAATTTTTTACACTCTGGCGACGCTTTAACTTGACATTTATTTTGAAGATTCATCTTTGTTTACTTTGTTTCAATTAATTTCAATATAAATATAACGTAAGTGCACCCATTAATGACCCCCTAAGTATTCTATTACCGCCAGTTTTTTTAATCATTCTTTCCTATATAAAGCATTATACATTGCATGAAAGTTTTAGCCTACAAACATTTTAGGTATATATTATATTGAGAATCAAAAAGACTAAAGTTTGTTTGCGTAAATAGCAGACAGAAAATAGTAAACAGAGTATTGGACAATAATTGGGACGCAGTCGCAATGGAGATGGACGTTCGTATTATAGTGTTGCGCTCCTAGCTATGTACGTAAGTACACCTCGTTATTATTTAAGAGAAAATTACAAAAATAAAATATGTATAGGTGCATGCAAATATATAACTATAATAAATAATACATTTGTTTTCTAGAATAACAACTAATACTACCGTTCTGGCTATTTCTAGTCTTTTAAATCGAATTTTACATTGAAGCGGTATTAGGAACATAATTTTCATAAGTTGCTTCTAATAATGACCCATGGCGTTGTTAGATATTCTACAATAAGTAGTTAGTATTTTAGCTTTTATTTCTTTTAATATATCATTTAAGTTTTTTTGACTTGTTTGATTCTAAAGGGTATCCTAGCCGGCGTAGATATATCTAATTTTCTGAAATTCATCCAAAGTCAGCTTAAACAGGCGGTATTAGGAGCGTTTAGTAAATTTATAAACATAATATAATTGGGAATGAACACAACAAGAAAACTTTCAAAGAAATTTTTTTTTAAAGAAAATATTTAATGAATTATCTTGCCTTGTCAAGAATATCCATTCATTCCACTTCAAGAAATTAATTCGCTTTACAATTAAAGCAACGTTGTCAATTATAATTAATTACTAGCAATTACCCTCGCTTCACTTCAGAAAAAACCTTAGATACTTTAGTTAACTTACATAACATACTCTTAAAGCAGCATGATTGATCTTTAGAACCGCATTACAATGAAAGTAGTAAGTAGTAAGATGCGGAATACGATATAAGAATAAGAAGAATAAGAAAATATTTATTACAAAAGCAACACACAGTACACATAAAACAAGAAAAAAAGAAGAAAAAACCAAAATGACAAAAATATAATAAACACAAAAAATATTAATATCACCAGAAAAGTCGTAGATAAGATGAGGTAAGGTGCACGAGTAGATAACAATTTAGTAGTATAACAATTTAGAATCAAAACACAAATTTGAATTTGTAGATGACAAAAATATGGAAGAAGGGAAAAGGAAGAAGAAAGGAAAGTGATTAATTCTGGAGATAGTGGGCTTTTACTAAGTATTTAAACTAATTTAAAGTGCTATTATTATTTTGTAAATCCTCTAAAGAAAACAGAAATACATTTACAATCCTGAAATCTAAGCCACTTGATTTTGATCCGGTGTTATCACTCGTATTATTATAATTTAATTGTTAGTATCAACTAACTGACCTTTGCCTTCGAGGAATTAATTATTTATAATTAGACTGCCTACATTCTAGACCTAGATGTACCCTGTTATTACATACCTAAGCGATTAAAGGACACAATAAGTATAATCACATAGCCATTATATGCATTTAATCTCATTAGGTTATAAAATTATGTTATTAAAATTATAATTTAACGAACTAAGAATGGATATTAATAATAATATTTTAAAGTAAATGAAATCAAATTCAGGATCATTCAAGCTGCTCTCAATACAATTTAAAATAAATAAATTTAAGATAAATAAAAAAGATAACCTACCTGAATCAACACTATACAGGTAAAGAAGAACTATTGTAACCGCTAATAATTTTTGACCCAACATTGTGTTTGTATTTCTTATAACTGCATCTAGAATAAGTTTAGCACAGACTTTATATGTAAAATCGGTGGGAAAACTACACAACTGGTATTACAGGTTTTTTGATACTTGACCTTTAAGAGACTTTTTTAACATTGGTAGTTTTTTGTTTGTTGACGAATGGCCGCGATAAATAATAAAAGGGCGTCACTATGATGCCTATCGAGAAAAATTAAGTCAGCTACTTATTTATCTACTTTTTTCCAATATTAAAATAAACATGTAAAAGTATACTAAATTATTATTGTTTGTAGAGGGATTTTGGATGGGCATTGTAACCTAATAATTAAATATATTTACACCTTGCATTGGAACCATTAAGATAAACTGCCTGTACTGTCTGGTACAAATTTTGGAATGAGCTTCCTTCTGAAGTATCGTCGGAGTAATGCCTCACCCTTTGGCACACTATAAATAACCTCTTTTTATCCGATGCCTCTCGTGTTACTGACTGCTGCCCCATTTAATAACTAAAACGTATTATGGAGATAATTATATGTATTTCTACCCACATAGTTACAGTGTACTAATAATAATATTAACAAAAGGAAGACATTACAAATCTTTCCTAATCGTTTTACAAATAAACGTCAGTGTTGAGTACTACATAATAATACTTAATAATACATACATAATAATACTTTGTAGGGGTCACTTTTACTAACTAGGAAAAACGAAGACAAAGTATCCTTATAGAAACTGACTGGCTCACCTTAGTGCCATATCGCACAGATAGGTTTGCTTTTGCATCTTTTCCGAGACTGTTAGAACTTTGATGTCAACAAGATATAATATACTAAAAGTAGCCTAAAGATCAGAGAGAATACTGTCTCCCAGTTGAGCATCCCCTTAAATACATAGCACACATTACCATGGACTTTCTTTCAAAGCTTTTACAGAAAGATCCGTAATTTTTTTAGTAAGACATGATTAAGATTTAGCTTCTATCCCTAATGGAGGAAACAGTAATCTTTTTACACTTGTCACCACTGAGATGGATACACTATTAAATAAAAAATACAAGTAATTAAAACAGAACACAAAATTTTTATTATGCCATTTACAACCGATTGTCTTAGTCTAAAGAAAGTTCTTGAACCGGAACATTGTTGAAGAAGTTATTAATGTTTTTCACCACTTCAGTTGCTATTGTTTTAATTGCAGGTGGACCGACCTCTAATATGACGTCGTTGCTTCCGCTTGATATCACTTCACGGGCGGCTGCGGCTGAAATAGTGATAACGAATAAAAAAATTATTAAGGGATACCGGGTACCGGGTATTCAGTGCCTATTGAAGAAGACGGAAGGATGATTTTCGTATATTTATTAGAATGATGATTTCAATTCTATTTATAGCATTTATTTTTAATTTTTTTAGAAACTCTTTTATGAAATCCATAAAAAATCATTTCAAATAATCATAATATGGTGGAATCGACAGAAATGCTGCCCAGAAATAGAGATACAAATGAATTATTCAAATGTTCGAGATTTCCTAAGGAACATTTTTATTTGAATAGCCAATAAACGAGCAGATAAACTACCTGATGAGTCAAGTTTTTATCGCCGTCTATGAAAATCATCAAAGGCATCGTGAAAAAGGAATCAAGACACATTTTTAGTAGAAATTAAAATATGCGGTACAGACCAACGACCTTCAATGGTAGAGGTCTATCGCGAGAGTGAAACATGTGCAAATGGGGTTGGCATGAACTCAAAAATCCATGGAGTGCAAATTTGACCCCAAAATTCCAGCAAATACAATCATTACCTAATACTTCATTTCCATCAAACAGATTTTCGAAGACGACGTCACTTTTCTCTTTTAAAGTGAATGAATGTTTCCAGTTTTTGATGTCCAAGTATGAGACTCCCTCTTTCTCTATGTTGCCCATGTCTGCTTCAACAATCAATTCAAATTTTCCTAGGAAAGAAAGGTAGAATCAGAATACTTCATTTCAAAAGGCAAAACAATTTAACATTAAAAATATTAAAACATATAGTTTGTGGTTTTCTTGAAATGTTGAACATGATAAACATTGCGTGATTTGTCCAAGGACAAGGATAAGGATAAAAACTGCGAGAAGGAAGCCACACGGTAAGTTAATCTCTGTATTATGATAATTTGGGTAACAACATTATTTCTTTGCATACAATTGTTCAGCTTGAAGAATTAATCATATCTATTTATCTAAAGTCCGTCAGTTTTAACAATAGTCATTTTTATGCAAAGAGTTTTATAAGTTACATAATAAACTCTTCCAGCAATTTGCCAAGGACTTTGCGTTTGATCAATTAATAAATATCGAGTTTGTAACTGACAGTGCGGTACAAAATTGAATTTGAAAACCTACGAATTACTTACTTAGTGTTACATGCAAAGGTCCTTTTCCCTTAATAGGAATGATTAACAGTTGTCCATCCATTTCATATTGACCCTCTATTTGAAGATTACAAAGAAACTTTGTCAATAATTTGTTCTTAGACATGTCACGCCTGTAAAAAAAACCTGTTCAGAATTCCGAATCACACTTTGCGATAAGTCACCATAATGGTAATTGGTTACTTTCATCCACGGGCATCGACAATATGGAGGCCATACACGATCAAGTGTACCTACTTGTCAAGTTTGCAGTGGACTTGACGTGGCATCCAGTAAACTTGATCGTGTATGGTCACGGTATAGCTATCTGGTTATATAGTTATCTCATGCACACTGGATGCTGCGTCAAGTCAAACTGCAAACTTGACAAGTACACTTGACCATGTAGGTATGGCCTCAATTAAAGGCCGATTAAAGACCGATGTACTGGCAGAAGTGAACGAATATACTACTGTAGTAGTTCATTGACTGGCAGCCAAGAAAGAAAAAAAGGAATAAAAGTAATTACGTAATGCTACATTCTTATTGTTATTGTCACATCACTAATTGGAAGATGACAACGGACCTCGTAGTTCAAAGTTGTTTTAATAATAAGAAAAAAATTGTTGCTTTTTACAATTTTCAGAATGATCTTGAGTTGAGTGGTACGGAAGGTAAGGCATAATGAAAACTACCATTAATTTATGGTAAATATCAAAATAAAAAAAAACTAACTTACATAACTTTTTTCGCAGTGCAGTCTTTCAATCCCATAACGGTAACATCAGATAAAATTAACTTCAGATTAGGCTTGCTGGCATCTATTCTCTTAAAACTGATGGGGTCTATGGACTTCACATTGTATTCAGGTAGACCTTTACCGAATTCCAGAATCATGGCTTGTGTCGACTCCTTTAAACATTTTGAGTCGTCTGATTTACATTTTGTTACTAATCCTGTAATGGCGAAATTATGAAATTTAGCAACCCGTCCCGGCTTCGTACGGGCAGAATATTTGGGGGCACGACAGTGCGCCAGCCAAGTCGAGCAAAAAAGCGGCACGGCCGTATCATCATCCTTTTCTCGAAGCAGTTCAGGCCATTTTCGAACCCCTTAAACTTCGTTGTGGATAAAGCTAGAAGCCTAAATTTTCAGTAACCAAGCAGGCATTGTATAAACACGGTATATTTCAAATTTCAATCAATTTGAACCAATAGTTTAAGAATTATAACTAGTCAAAGTTTCTTAATTTCGTCACTCACTGACCGATCATCAAAACTCTAAGGCACTTCTAGCAGACATAGAAGCTTCAAATTTAGAACACAGTTAGTATTTAATGTATAAATCAAGGAAAAACTAAAATATTTTGCAATTTCGGTGTTGAATCGAAATTTCACAAAAAATACAATATTTACCTCTCAGCCTTATCTGCCTAACAACGAAGGTAACAATGAAAAAAGCTATAAACATTATACATACTTCCTTAATACAAGAGGAAACAGTAAATTATAATAAAACTTTTAATTTTTAGACTAGTCTTTTTAGTTATTTTAAGTATTACGTGACGTTTTCAAATTTGATCCGGAAATGAGAATCAGTACATAAGAAGGCTGTTTCTATAAGAAGGGTTAGTATGCAGTATGTAGTGATATTAATTTAAAAACACAAAGTTAAATTATAT
This sequence comes from Thymelicus lineola, assembly GCA_963932265.1. NCBI lineage: Eukaryota > Metazoa > Arthropoda > Insecta > Lepidoptera > Hesperiidae > Thymelicus > Thymelicus lineola. The sequence continues at coordinate 5,088,703 of OZ010693.1, read as the reverse complement.
AAAAAATATCAAAAATAATATATCTTACAATAATATTGTACATGCATATGTACATGTATTTATGTAAAACAAAATAAATAATTTACTAAACATCATTTTTTGCAAAATGTCTTTATCATTGCAAAAAAATCTATCTGCTATAGGTGGGTAATATAATTAGGTACCCAAATAAAAAGAAAATCCGTTTAGTCTCGACAAAACTCCAAGCTCGCCATCGACTTAGCTTACGAAACTTATTAATATCAACTTAAATGGAATATTGTACACTTACAACATTCAAAATAACTTATATCTATTACCTGAGGTAACACCAGATAGCCAAAGCAATGGTAACACGTTTATCAATAGGAGACTTTGGCTAAACATTGTTTTTCCTATTTTCAACTAAACTGCATAAGAAAAACTGAACTTGAGATTAACTGCGGCTACATTTATATACCTTGGATCCTACTTGTTGTAATTGTACCTACGAAGTTCTATGACGCCAATATATACAATATTATGCATTCAAGCAAACATTAGTAAGTAAAAACTAGTTTTTTGTTAATATTATTCAAGATTTAATTTCACTAACAACATAGTCGCAAGATTTTGATTGACAACTAACTAATTTATTCGTATCCAAGCAAGTATAAATAAAGTATGAGCAAATTTTTTTATTTTTTGTTATCCAAACAAGTTCAAAATTCTATGAAGGAACTTAACTTACCCTATAATTTTGATGACCCGTGTAGCGCAATGGTTACCATGCCGGATCGCCGTAACAAGGGTCCTGGGTTCGATTCCCAGCGAGGCAGAAATTTGAATGATGAGTTTGAATTCCAGTTCTCGGTCTGTACTTGTTTTTGTGTGTTGTCCATGGCACCCACAACACAGGGAATTCTAATGTGGGGCTATGAGTGTTTAGGGTTATTTTTCTTTATTAATATAAACAGCCAATTAAAAAGCATTTTGTAGATTTTGAAATATAAACTTATATGCAAAATAAAATTACAGGGTTACTAGTACGTAGTACGTAGTACTAGTAAATAAATATTATAATTATGGGACACTAGCTGTTGCCCGCAACTTCGCGTACCGAAATTATGTTTTACCTTATTTGTACCTCTTGCAAAAGAAAATTTAAAAAACGGTGAATTGATAATATTTAGTTACTTATATTTAGTAATTTATATACTGAAACCCACGATGCTATCACAAAGAATTTCTCCAGTAGCGGGCTTTGAAAACTAAGCAATATTCACATTAATTTGTATTTTTTCTTTTTCTCGAAAAATTTGGAATCAAGCAATTTAAGCAAGGAACATTTTTTGCAAAAAGCAAATCAGTTGATGTTTTAAAAATATTCCATACAAATTTTCATCCCATTTCCCAGTGAAACCTTTTAATTTTCCGGGATAAAAAGTTTCCTAAAATATGACCCGGAGTATTAGTAACAACTTTACCAAGTTTCATCGAAATCTGTTTAAGGGTTTTCATTTGATGCACAGACAGACAAACAGACAGACAGACAGACGGACAATAATTAAAAAAAAAATTAAAAATATTTAATGTACAGAAAATTCGCTCTTTGAGTTTTATTATATTTATGTAGTATATCTTATATTCGTTAGTTACCATACTCCTCCGAAACGGCTTGACCGATGTTTATGAAATTTTATATGCATATTCAGTAGGTCTGAGAATCGGCTACTATCTATTTTTCATACCCCTAAGTGATAACGGTTGTCCACCCCTAACATTTTTTTTAATTTTTTGACCACATTTTATTTTTTTATAATGTAACCAACCCCTATTTTTTAATAGACATATTAGTAATTTAATCTTATTTCATCCCGCTCGATAACTGATCAATTGTTAGGCGATACGAAGTTCGCCCGGTCAGCTAGTCTAATATATAAAATTTCCATGTCATAATGTTAGTTACCGTACTCCTCCGAAACGGCTTTACCGATTTTTACCAAATTTTATATGCGTATTCAGTAGGTCTGAGAATCGGCTACTATCTATTTTCCATACCCCTAAGTGATAAGGGTTGTTCAGCCTTAAATTTTTTTTAATTTTTTGACGAATTTTTTTGTTTTTATTTGTTTATAATGTGGCATTAAAAATACATACAACCCTTAATTTTCAACCTTCTAACACCAACCCCTATTTTTTAATATGATTTTTAGGTGATACGAAGTTCGCCTGGTCAGCTAGTATGTAGTATAGATATAGATAGATAACATTTGTCAGTATTTTACTTTAAGCACCTACCTACTATTTATTTCGAACCACTTGTTTTCTTGTTCCAACATTGTCAACTGTATTTGATAAATAAATTATTTACATTAGCGAACAGAACAATACAAATATTGTCTTTATTGTTATGGAGGTGTAAAATAAATATCCTACAGAATGCTAAGTGGATGCGGTTTAACACAGATGACGTGACATTTGTTAAATCATAAGTACATAATAATATGATCTAATATACCTAATGAGTCAGAATAAGAATATCGTGTTCTATAGTCAATGATTTTGAAAGGTAGGAGAGGTATTCGGAACATTTCACACAAAATTTATTTTAAGAAAATCTTACATCATCTTCGCTAAGTTAAAAAATATGTAGGTTTGTTTCAATTTGACCAATTTAATTGCAATATTTGAAGTACTTCCTTCATTGCTTGCTCGTTGCTTCATTTTTCTTTCATTCAATTTTATATGAATAGTATTTTTAGAAGTTGCATTTATTAAATTATTATTATTATTAATTATAATCAATTATTAAATTACTTTTTGTAAACTTAAATGGCAAGATGACAACTGAGTGCAGATCGCTCATTCTGAAATCTACTTCTAATGTGAGTTGTTAATAAAATAGTATTTCTACCTAATCTGAACGAAACTTTACGTACCAAAATATGATTCTAATAGGCGTGTGGTAAACAGCAGACAGACACAGGAGAAGGGCACGTAAAGCCGTCGGTCCTGGTTGTTATCATAAGATAACAGTCGTTAAGCCATGTCGGAGGCCCTCGGGCGGTTCGAAAATTTCCGACATTTGGGTTGGCCACTAACCCTTCCACCAATCCGCACTGGATCAGCGTGGTGGAGTATGCTCTAGGCCTCCTCAAGAGGAGAGACTCGTGCCCAGTAGTAGGCCAATAATGGGTTGAAGCCAAACAGCAGACGCGTCGTCATGACACGTCAGGTATTTCCGAGCGCCCGAACGGCAGCCGAAACGTCCCGAGTGGCTGAAGCGTCGGGTATTTACAAATACGAGTATGCGCGCCGGCCGGCTTCTCATTATGCTGCTTAGAACTCATACTGACCAAAGCAAGGTGAGTGAGCTATCCATATATCTGCACCGTGGTACAGTTCTTTTCTTCTCCAGGTACTTTATTTTAGGTGGTCAGCCATTACTGTGACGGAAATAATTTAATTGTACGCAAGTACATGGTAGTGATCTATTTACACGCTAACCATTGTAACCTCTTAAACTGTTGATGATCTAATATTCAAAAACCTAATGTGAATTCTACACTTAGTTTCCCATTTATACACTTAAGCTTGTCTTTGATGTTACATTATTATTACGATGGTCTACAAGATTACGGTGCCATGATCATGAAACAAAAAGCAGAGAGTGTGATGTCGCACATAGATAAATACAAGTAACTTAACCACTTTTCAGTGCTGATTACTTCTTTTCAGGAATGAAATGAGCTGGGGTTGAAGTTTTTAATGATTGTAGAGGTATACCTAAATATGGAATAGATAATATTATTGTATTTTATTGGGGAAATAAGTCTATTTCACATTACGTTATAAATCTTTCTCATAAGTAAAGTTGCAAAGAAAGAGAACATTTTATATTCTACGGTTAATAAGCTCTTGATAATACTAAGTATTGATGAGGATCTCCGATAACAAAGATAGAATACGCGCTAAGCGAAGCGTACCGAATGAATTTTCAGAGAGGCTGCGATAAATTGGAAAATATTAGGCTCCTTATCAACCTTGTACAGGGAACGTTGAAAGATTGAATACAAATAGAATTTGGCGAACTTAACTTCAGATAAACGTACACAAATTTTAAGGCAAGCTCCTATCCTGAGATAAAAGGGAAGTTTCGACAAAATGGATCGAGTTTTATCTGATTTTAGGCGAATTTGGTCGAGAAAATTTACATCGAGGGACGTAATCGTGTAAAGTTTCGTCTTTATGTAAAGAGTCTTAATTAAATTAATTTTCTAGACCTTTCGGACTACTCCTGAGAGAGTATTGATCCTATTTATTTATACTAGTGACTCAAAGGTAACGTATCTCTTACAGCAAATGTATCCCACCTTTGTAAAAAGATTTCCAATTTGAGTACGAAGGTACATTTTATAAAAATCATTTTTTAAGATCTCTGAGAATTTCATAGTGACTAAAATTTACATTCAAAATCCATAAAGTACACAAAATATTTTTTAATTAATTAATTTATTTTACTTTTAAATTTTTAAATTTAAAAAAAAATCTACTTAATTTAGAATTAAGATAATAAATAAACTTTTTAAATTCGTTTATAATATTATATAATAATAAACTGCCCGAGATTACTATTAGATACTATTAGATTTAATAAACAACTTATAAATATTTCCTTCCAAAATTATTTAATCAATGCTATTTATACTTTGTGGCGTTGAAGTAAGTAACGCCATCTATCCACGAGTGGCTGAACTGAGAAGTAAATGCAGCAACTACAGTTCACAGCTGTTGTTTCAATCTTAGTGCGCTGCTAAAATTACAGCAGTTACTTGTCTATTCTATTGCTAATAACTTTAAATACAAATTCGTACCAGGTTTTTTATTTATTCCTAATCAGAAATAGATATAGATATACCTAAGAAATAAAACAAAAAGGATCTAGGTGGGAAAGTACGTTGATATTATTTCATAGTACACAGACATTTCAATGTCTAAAACGCTTTTTTATTATTTTAATGTAAATATAAATAAGATAAAAAATTCATTTCCTAAGAGGTAATAAGATAAAGCGGTTGTAAGTTTGTACGGAACTAAGTCATATTCATCTGTCGCTTAAAGAAATTAATATAGCTTTAATAACAATGTTAATTTGGTATGTATTTATATATTTAATATCCGGATGACCGAGCTTTGCTCGGTTTAGTGTTGCTTAACAACGCCATTTACTGAAGTAGCTTTAGTATTGCTACTTGCCAATAGATGTCAGGAAGAGTATATTGTAGAAGTTTATCATTGCCTGAAAACACCGATAAAACGACATTTTCTAAAAATGAATCCTAGCTAAATCGATTTATCGCCCCCGAAACCCCCTATATACTAAATTTCATGAAAATCGTTGGAGCCGATTCCGAGATTCCAATTATATATATATATACAAGAATTGCTCGTTTAAAGGTATTAGATTCTATTGCTAATAACTTTAAATACAAATTCGTACCAGGTTTTTTATTTATTCCTAATCAGAAATAGATATAGATATACCTAAGAAATAAAACAAAAAGGATCTAGGTGGGAAAGTACGTTGATATTATTTCATAGTACACAGACATTTCAATGTCTAAAACGCTTTTTTATTATTTTAATGTAAATATAAATAAGATAAAAAATTCATTTCCTAAGAGGTAATAAGATAAAGCGGTTGTAAGTTTGTACGGAACTAAGTCATATTCATCTGTCGCTTAAAGAAATTAATATAGCTTTAATAACAATGTTAATTTGGTATGTATTTATATATTTAATATCCGGATGACCGAGCTTTGCTCGGTTTAGTGTTGCTTAACAACGCCATTTACTGAAGTAGCTTTAGTATTGCTACTTGCCAATAGATGTCAGGAAGAGTATATTGTAGAAGTTTATCATTGCCTGAAAACACCGATAAAACGACATTTTCTAAAAATGAATCCTAGCTAAATCGATTTATCGCCCCCGAAACCCCCTATATACTAAATTTCATGAAAATCGTTGGAGCCGATTCCGAGATTCCAATTATATATATATATACAAGAATTGCTCGTTTAAAGGTATTAGATATGTATATATATTATAGTATTATATTTAATTTTTATTTATTTTAAATTTATTTATGTATATTATTCATATTTGTTTACGTTTATATATGCCTTATGATAGATAACCAATTTTTATTTTTTTTGAATTATCATACTTATTTGAAATTACTGCGAATTGAACAAAATTTTCAATGATCAATTTATTGTCACCTGCCACATGTTCTCACCATCATCCTGGGTTGACTGGTAGAGAATGCCAATAGGCATTAGGTCCGCCCTTTGTAAGCCTATTCTTAGGTTGTTGCAATAAAGATTAAATAAATAAATAAATAAATAAATAAGTACTTCTTAACTTTTGAAGTCAAAGATGTAAAAAATTAAACGTAAGCATTATGAACAAAAATTAACTGTAACTGTGCGCCAGTTCATCAGCTACCAAACAGGAACAAGGTGAAAACGCCCACTATGATGCACATGGAGATGGTTGCAGTGAGTGCGCCGCAGAGATGGGGCTGCGTGATCTCCGCCACGTATGTCAGCACCGGGGCCTCAAGCAGTCCGACAGCGAGGCCCATGAGCACCAACGCAGCATACAGATGGCTGGAGGAGGTGGAGAAGTGGAACACCAGCCAGGCTATGAAGAACGGCACATTCACCATCTGCATCGCCCCGCGCCGCCCGATCGTCAAGTGGTCAACACGTCCAACAGCGCACAGCCACCATGGCTGTTCACAGTTCACGGCTGTGCACAGCCAACATTGTGTTGTCTGGCAAATAAGACGGCGGACGCAGACACCAGTCGCCACACGCGCTTTATTTCTAATTCTTATAACTTTCTTAAACGGCTTCCGCGCGCCTTCATTTATGCTTGATAACACGTTACTGGTCTTTCACTTGCAGATTTGAAATGTAAAAAGAAGTAAATACATTGTACTCAAAATTATGGCTGTCATTATTTAAAATCAAAACCGACGTTTATTTATAAACAAATTTTACAATTAATTGAAGAATCCTATTAACTGCGCAAAAACTCTCTCTGTGGAATAATGTGTGGCCTGCGTGTACGTAAGGTATTGTTGAATAATCCCTATGGGTGGAGCAAAAAATGTGGGAACTAGTCCTGTTGAGGGTTGTTAGTGCTATCTAAACGTATCGATGTAGATAGTATGTATCGATTTTTAAACCTCGACGAAAAATGAGGGGTGTTATAAGTTTGTCGTGTCTGTGTATCTGTGTGTCTGAGTATCTGTGTATCTGTATCTCTGTCTGTGGCATCGTAGCTTCCAAACGGATGAACCGATTTTGATCTATTTTTTGTTTGAAAGATGAATTGATCGATAGTGTTCTTATCTATGTTTTGTGTTAATATTGTTGGGGATTTTTGAGTTTTAATTTAAGATTATTTATATTATATGTATAGTCGATAAACGAACAGATAAGCCACCTGGCTTCAACCTATTAATGGCCACTACTGAGCAAGGGTCTCTCCCCTTGAGGAGGCCTAGAGCATACTCCACCACCCTGCTCCTGTGCGGATTGATGGAGGGGTTAGTGGCCAATCCGAGTGTTGGAAGTTTTCAAACTGCCTGAGGGCCTTCCACATGGCTCAACGACTGTTATCTTATGATAACAATTGGGACCGACGGCTTTACGTGCCCTCCGATGACAGCATGTAATCTCCTTTGCTCATGGACACCGACGCATTTCAGGCCAAAAAAGAAGCGTGTGACCCCAATTATTAGCGACTCTCGGAGGCTTAGTATTATGTCATTCTGATTTGTCAATGTAAATGACCTGACTATTATTGTTTGGTACATTGTTGTTATAAAATAAATTGATAAAATAAAAATTGAAGAAATTAGCACCAACGGCTGTTCGATCTATTAACAATTTTACAGGTATTATATTATTTAATTTTAATGATCTAAGTTAAAATACGTACTGCATCATTGATACTCAATTATTTTATTTATACGGGTACTTATGTATAACTGGGGCTAATAATAGCTAAATCTGTAATTTAAAATTATTTGAAATTTAGTAACTAAATTGTGTAATTAATAGTAATGTCACTAATTTCAAGCTACTTATAATTGGGTAGACTTTTATAATTTTCATCGATATTTTAGCCGAAAATGCTTACAACACTAGAGTGGGCAACGCATTTCGGCGTACGGCACAATAACGCGCCCACCTCAGTCCCATTCTGCCTACGGCGACAAAGGCCAGGCAAATAACTATTATTGGTGTTGCAGTGGTCTGTCAATGTAGCGGTCGTACGACGTGATTATTGCTGGTTATAATTGACGGAATAGATTAAGCTTTGCAGTTTCATGGGGAATATTACACAGTCTATTAGGTTCTGAGGTAAATTACAGGTTTGGGTGAGTAAATGAATAGTATCTGCTATTCCCGAATATGTATACCGGAATGGAGGATAAGTTTTATGGATAATGTTAAGTTGTCAGAATCTGATTCCAACTATATAACATAATGTAAAAAGTCGGAGTTAAAAAGGACTCTATTCTTTCTTGAGTCCAAGCCATATTGAACGTGGTCTTGTGAAGCAGATGAAACAATAACGTCAGATCTCCTGTTGAAAGTCGAAGGATTCTGTACGCTAGTCATTGTAGAATTTTGATCTATAAACCCTTCTTCTAGAATAAATTTTAAAATTCTAATGTTTATAAGTTGCAACGACAGAAAAGAGCCGAAATCAGTTACAGAAAATTCTCCGTTTTAGACTCTTTAATGTAATATCACATCTGATAAGACCATATCTGATGTCCATGAAGACTTACCGTATACCATCAGGTGGTCCATCTGCTCGATTTCGGCTATTTATGTTTAAAAACATACCTTTGTCCTTTCTATTTCACTCATAACAAATAAAGCTTATTTGTCAATAGACTGGGGTGTATCTAATCGTACAAAGATATCTTTCATTGTACGCAATAGTACAATGATCACACCAATCCATAAATAATACACACCCACTTTGCTTTATACTAGCGAATGAAAATTTATAAAAATTAAGATTTTCTGTGTGCTACAATGTAACTTTAGTAAGTTGGAATTATCTTTGATCAATATGATGATAATGATAATCTTTGCTAGACTCAGGAGTGTCAAACAAGGAGTGGGGTTAAGACACTTCGCAGGACAATTATACATTAGTGGAATTTATATATCTTACGGTATCTTCGAGAACATAATGAAGAAATTTCATTCTTTAAAAACTGCAGTATTTGTTCCCATTCCCAAGTCTTGTTATTAAAGGTACAGACTCATTTGTTGATTCTTTGAAATTTAATGTTTATTTTATGAATTATTTTTCTTAGTCCATAGTTTGAACCCCTATGTCATAAACTTAACAAAACTTGTCAGATCGACGACATCTAGAACAACATCAATTCCATTACAAACATCTCAGGGAAGTTTATTTAAGGGTAGCAGAAAAAAATTGCGGTCGGGTCCCAAAGCTTTTCTTGCAGTGATTAATCCGGCCGATAAGAGCCACAAAGACGTACAAATGTGTGCCGAACAGATTCAAGATTGAGAGCGGATAAACTCACTTTTGAGGTAGAAAATGTTTTTTGTTACTACATATCAGAAATCTTTCTGTTTGTCGCACGTGTTTGGACTAGCGATTATGTTTTAGTGAGCGGTAACCGTTGGGTTTTGTAAATGGTTGCTCCCATCCTGATGTTATCACGCCTTCATAGTCGGGTGACATCTGAGGTAAGTATTGCATAAATAATGCGTAATATTTCCTACATGTCGTGATAAATACTCGTTAAGGTGGTTAGGTTTACGCAAAATTGTTTTGCATAAAAATCTTAAATTGATACTTCAATATGATCGTGGGTGATACGAAAATTACGAAGTTTCAATTTTCTTTTCATTTCTTCAGTTTCACTCCACGGGGACATTGTTTTTAGTCACCTCATGCAATAATAATCTCACTATCTGTAAGGAAGCTAGAGCTACCTCGATAATAAGTTCGGTAAATTCTAGAAGGAAAGTAAAATAGGTAAAAATATAATCTTTAATTATAAAGTTCTCTTATAAAGTTGTGGGGACTTTATAATCCAATTGTTTATGATAACACATAGGAAAACAAAAATGTCTTTATTGAACTGTTTTGTTTAGCTAGACAATACATAATAATTATAAATGTTAATGTGGCGCCCACGTCTTGGAAAACGGAGTACACAGGACGCCTTCCGACCAGATGGACCGACGACCTGAAGAAGACAGCGGGCATCCGCTGGATTCAGAAGGCTCAGGACCGGTCAGAGTGGCGTAAGTTAGGGGAGGCCTATGTCCAGCAGTGAACCTCCAAGGGCTGATGGATGGATGGGATGGAATGATAATGTGATGAGGTGATACTTCGGTCAGAGTTGGATCCAGACGAGGGAACAACTTCGCTAAGTGGTTGGCCAGTAGTTACCATAAATAGTGCATAGCTACTTACCAGAATGACCGCGTTATCAAAACGTTCATCATTTTAAAAATAGTCCCAATTCTCAAAACACTTTAATAAAATTCTTGGTCCAACATTAATTGCTCATAAGGACACGCGTCGTGTGTGGCTTAAAGTTGATCAAAGTCACGATAATGGTCTAAAAACTCACTTAGCGTTATAATCGAGTTGTCTTACTACTGACCGTCGAACTAAAAGAGAGTTTTACGACGAGAATCAAACTTACACTTGATTGATATATGTATATATACACATAAATTAATTAAGTATTTTGTCATTGCAGTTATCCTACTTCCTACAAATCATCCATTCATCCATCTATCATCTCTTGGAGGTCCACTGCTGGATATAGACCTCCCCTAACTTTCGCCACTCTGACCGGTCCTGAGCCTTCTGAATCTAGCAAATGCCTGCTGTCTTCTTCAGGTCGTCAGTTCACCTGGTCGGGGAGCGTCCTATATTCCGTTTTCTGAGACGCGGGCGCCATTCGAGGACCTTTCTTCCCCAACGGTTATCGGTCAGCCCATTGCCACTTCAGCCGGCTTATTCTTTTGGCTATGTAAGTTATCCTAGTTTGCCTACGGATTTCATCATTTCTGATGCAGTCGCGTAGAGAAATACCGAGAATAGCTCTCTCCATAGCTCACTGTGTAACTTTGAGCTTGTGGATTAAGCCGACAGTAAAGCACCACGTTTCGGAGCCGTAATGTCATCACTGGCAATACTCACTGTTCAAACAGCTTCGACTTCAGGTACTGAGGTAGTATTTTGGACGGCAAGATATGACGCAGTTTCCCGAACGCAGCCAATCCGTGTTGGCGTTTACGAGAGTTCATGATCTAAAATATGATACTTAGTATTAGGAGCTAAAAATCTATCCCCGTTAAATCCGAAAATAGTTTCTTTATTAGAAGTTACTTTACGATAAAATACGAGTATAACCGCTATAGAAAATAACTTCTACTAAAATAAATTTATTCGCTGTTGTATCATCGCATCATCTTTCTGATCGTGACCCATTCCTTAAATTCCTGTGGAATTACGACATGATGTCATTACATGCAGGCTTTGTCCCAAATCTTGATTAACTTCGTACTGTGATAGACCATGACCTAAGTAATTGCTCGTTGGCCAAAGAATACAACAGACATCCCGTAGAGTTTGGGTGGTATTGTCTTTAACGATTATGGACGTTACAAGTACGAAATTGGATTTTTTCCTGGAATAACCTGTTTCTGTTAAGTTCATTTTATTTTATCAATAAATAGTAAAAGCAAAATTATTTATGTGTAAAATTTTATGTACAATTACATTTTTGTGTCGTCTATGAGTACAACCCAACATATCACCGATGTATTGCAATTTGAAGAAGAAGAGAGTAAAAAAGAAGAAACGCCTCTGCTTAACATGATGTTATTCGGCGGCTGAAGAACAATTGAGTGTCTTACAAACACTTACTGTTAAAATAAGGTTACTTACAAATGTACTATCAATACTTAGGTATTTAATTAATGTATTCAACCCATAAAAAACATTAAATCACCAAGCTTAATGAAGAATATTTGGAGACGCGTTGCTCATACCATTACGTGTACCGCTATTGTTATTGAGCAAATACCATTTTTGGCTTAAAGAGACCCCAAATCTATTGTGCGAGTTTCTTGCGGATGACAGTCTATATAAACAGTCTTGAGGCCTATTGTCACAAGTATTAGACGAAGTCCTTTAATCCATTGAAAACAATTTCGCACGAATTGTTCTGCAACGTTATTGTTTGTACTTTGTTCAATCGCTCGTTCAATCCTAGCTGAAGATTGTCTCGAAGACGTGACGAGATGAGATGAGATGAGTCCGTACACTGAATAAACTTTTGAATATCCCAAACAATGGGGATTAGAAATTGTTTCAGTTCGAAGTGAAGGACTCTAGAAACAACTTGGTTATATTACTTCGGATAATTTAAGTTTGAAATAAGTCAACTCAGAGCGAAGTGACGAATACTTTATGAAGACGATGAAATGTTGAGTTTTAAAGTTTTACAGAACATTTGAATGGCATGTGAATTAAAAAATTAAATCAGCACACAGATTTTATTAATATGAAATCCTCAAAAGTTTTATGAGACTAGTAGTGAACAAATAACAAGCTTAATGTGCGTCAATAAATTCGTAGGTATTATTTATGTTATACAAACCTAAAAACCAATAACGGCGTACACTTGTTATCACATATTTTTTATGTAAGTTACAGCATTAGGTTTTTTATAGTATAATACGTCAAGTGTCGAAATAGCATAAAAAAATATTGCGCCCCAAAAATCGGCATAATAAATAAATAAATAAATATATAAGTAGTTAGGTAATAGTACAAATAAACTCATTACGAAACTAAAACTAGAACTAGAAGTAATACCAACTGCAACTACTGATTAGTAAGATCGATAAGATCGGAATGAATGTGGTGATTTCAGGTACTTATGGAGTCAGTACGTTTTCATAGGATCTCATTAATTATGCTGACGCAACCATTAGTAGTGCATTTGAGAACCAATGTGTCGAACTTAATAAGACTATTAGAGAAGTACAGAGGACTCGTTAGTAAGTGTTTATACAAGTCGGTAACTACTATTACGCTTACGGTAAATATTGGTACTTAACATCTACCTAATACTAATATTATAAGGAGAAAGTTTATGAATTTGTTTGTAGGAAATTATCTCTCGAACCATTAAACCGATTTTGAAAATTCTTTCACCAGTAGAAAACTAACCTTGCAAATCAATTTTTAACACCTTTTTTTTTTTTTTTTTTAATAAATTATAAGTTAATGCTTGACTACAATCCCACCTGATGGTAAGTGGCAATGTAGTCATTGATGGTAAAGCGCATTAACTTAGTAAACATTACCTTAGGATTAATGTTAGTAAGCTGAGGACTATGTACCTAAAGTAAAGCGATTTTTTCGGACCGTGAATGAAAAAGAGGTGACTGAGTATACCTATATTAAAAACAGTATTTTATAAGGCTGTTACAATACAAAACATATCGCAGAGCAACGTCTGCCGAGTCAATTAGTTCTCTTTAAATTTACGTTTATTAAAACCATATCCAAAGACCATCTTCTGTAATGTTTAACATCAAATTTATACTAATATTATTAAACTGAAGAGTTTGTTTGGTTGAACGCGCTACTCTCAGGAACTACTGCTTCGAATTGAAAAATCCTTTTTGTGTTTGATATACCATTTATCGAGGAAGGCTATAGGCTATATAAAATCATATATTTTGTAGTTAGTTTTTTCCACAAATTAACGCAGGTGAAACCGCGAGGCACATCTAGTTATGTATATCTGGAATTCTAACAGATCTGCAATACGTCATAGTGTGAGTGTAGATTGGCAGTCTTCTTTCATCTTTGTGAATGTTACTAGTTTTCTCACGAGTTTTTTTTCGCCGAAGCAAGTGATAATGAGTTTCTAATAGACATTTGGCAAAGGGCGCTCTGATCTCCCGCCAGGTGAGATGGTGTTGCTTGACCCTGACTAATCTAGTTAGAATTTAAATGTTGGTGTTTGTAGAAAACTTCGATAGCGTGATTCTGATCAGCATGACGCCATCGTGTGATCTGTAATGCGGTGTCACCAAAGATACATAATTTGGAAAACAAGAGGTGAGGACGAGATTCGAATCAAAACATTTTACATGAGAGTTCACAGTTCAAATAAGGCTACATTAAAGAGGCTTAATTAATAAATTAATTTTATTATTCATGCAAAATCATGTGTGTTGAATGTAAAATGCTTCTGTTTTATTATACCTTCATTAAAAGTATTGCAGGCCATAAAGATATTTGTTTACAATCTTCCGTTTCAATGGGTAACACCTGTATTGTTATTTGGAATCGCCATTGAACCAAAGTTTTAATGTTACAGGTACAGATAAATACTTACTGAAATTAAGTTCCAATGTTGTGTTCAGTACGTCGTAACTGACACTTTGTTGAGGTTTAAAAAAATTATCCATTAGATATATCTGAAATTTCGTATCATTATTTAAATTAGATGAAAAGCAATGATATCAAATAGCTATTTTGATGATCCAACTGGAAGCTATAGACGCAGTGATTTCATATTTGGGCTCCTTTGATTTATTTTGAGAATTAAGTACGATCAGCAAAAGACTTAGTTATTCAGGGCGTAATACAAAAACCTTTCATAATATTTAAGTACCCGGATGACCGAGCTTTGCTCGGTTTAGTGTTGCTTAACAACGCCATTTACTGAAGTAGCTTTAGTATTGCTACTTGCCAATAGATGTCAGGAAGAGTATATTGTAGAAGTTTATCATTGCCTGAAAACACCGATAAAAGGACATTTTCTAAAAATGAATCCCTAGCTTGATCGATTTATCGCCCCCGAAACCCCCTATAGGTATACTAAATTTCATGAAAATCGTTGGAGCCGATTCCGAGATTCATATATATACAAGAATTGCTCGTTTAAAGATATTAGATAACACAAAATGTTTCTGTTTTTATCATTGTCGAAAAGTAATTGTCCTTGTCATGTCATGATCATGTCATCAAATATAATTGTCATAAAGGAATCATTCAACAATATTTACATTCTGAAATATGCAATATAACGCAATGTTTTTATATCATGCCCTGCAATCTGCATACCTAACTCTTTTGCTGACTGTACATACTGAAAGCTTCTTTAAATATAAATCATTTCGTTGTATAAATGAAATGTGGTAATATCAGACTTGTAAATGTAAAAATTGAATAAATCCGTAGTACCGTCTAAGTTTGCTGTGTCATTTAGTAAGGGTTTTGTTATTGTTTAAATGTTTAATTTCAATTGTGTTCAATGGTGCGTATTCATGGCCATGACGGAACGCATTGTTTATTTATAGATACTTACTGTTAAGCACTGCTGAATAAAAAAAAACATTTATTTCGTAATTTAACCTGGTACTTACCTACTTATAAATAAAATAATAACGCACACATAAGACAAACACCCAGGACTCAAGAACAAACATTGTATGTCACCGGCTGGGAATCGAATCGGGGAGGGGTCTCGAGGAGTCGCTTCGCAACAAGGGTCATTAAAATAAAAACCCTGCATCCTTCATTGTTGTCAACTTTTTCTGGGCTAGGTTTTTGGTCAAAAATCACGATTTCGATAAAATTTTATTATGTTAATATCTATCTACGAGTAGGTACATGTATAATTCGATTGTCATAAGACAAAGATAATTTAGTTTACGATACATGAATTAATTTCCAAACCGGAATATTTGAACTGCATTTTGAATTATGTATCTATATTGCCAATAACAGTACTATAAATAAAACGTATTTGCACTTACACATCGATAACCATATTGGTAAATTGTGTAAGTATTAGTTTATTTGTATTATGTTATCGTTTCTATGCCCGAGTGATATCATAAACGTGCTTACATCACGAACCAGTTAAAGGCTTGGCCTATTACCCTCCTCTCATCTCAAATGAATGTTAGCGATTGAGGGGTAAAAGTACTGGGTTAGAGGGGTCAACTTTTAGTGGTGTTGTTGGTACACGGGACACGTTTAGCAATTAATTGGGTAGGCGACTGTACAGTTCATTAGAGAATACAATTGCAATGTACGGCCATTGAGTGGCTCTATTAATTTTACATGAATCTAAGTATTTATGCCTATATGCAATTGGTTATTGACTGTAAGAATATTTGGGTGTTATAAAAAAACAAAACAATGAAAAAAAAATTAAATACCGACAGAAATGCCCTTTAGATAATTCAATATTATTTCAAAATTACATTTAGCATTACTTTAACAATAACGTTAAAAACAAAATTAATAGAAAAATGTTTTGGAATTGGGTTTCACTGTCAATAGGAACACTTAGTTGTGCTATACAACAAGTTGTACGTAGTTAGTCCATCGGGAAACCGCGTTAAGTACTATTTAGTACTAATTAAAATGAAGATGACAATGTTTATTTGTTGGCATGTAAATAAGCTTAAATTGTTGAACAAAGCGTCATCTCCCAATTTAAATAATTGCAGACAGATTTCTTAGCAGCTTAATTAGTCTCATTGAGAATATGACGACCAGATTAATTGATGTGGATCATATTCATGTCTGATCCTACTTCTGTGTTAATATCCTATCTTTCAAAGTTACAGAAATTTGAACTCTATTTCTCATTTCGTTAGATTTATAATGAATTTTCCATGGAATTAATTTATGAAACATTAACGGAATAGGTCTCTCGTGTGCAATTCAAACACGGCCAGAGTATGAAGAGTTATGCTAACACTCAAGTTGATTGATTTATTGAGAATTTCATCGGAAGCCCTCTCTGTTCCATTGTTTAAAGCATTTTATAGGCTTATATAATAGATCGTTTTAATGAATCCGATTTTATCCACTTGCTTTCTTATATTTATAGCAGAAAGGGGTATTTTATGGTGTTGGTTATAAAATGATATTCCTTTTACTTTGCACCACTTAGATTATAATTACTTAGGTGCAACTTAGGTTGCACCTTGATGTATTTCCAGTTCTTGTAACGTTCACATCAATATTCCAAAGTACTTCAACACTAGGTGATCAATAATAAATAAAATCTGTTCTACCTAATAAATACTTTAGCAACATGCATAATTTTCACTCCTTAGTTTATGAGTGATAATATTAAAATAATGTTTAACAAAAAATAAAATGATATTAAAAGTTCTTGGGATGGTAAAATATGTTTTAAGCGAACGAGAGATGGTAAGTAGAAGGTAAGATAGGTAAGTGAATTATGTTCCTTTTTTACATAGGTAATTTTTAAGCTTAATTTTATAAAAATTCTCCAAACTCTCTTTTCTTCCAAACTACGTCCTGTTATTACACAAGTTTGAAAGTCTTTCTTGTAATAATGTTAAAGTGTTTATTTCTAGGACAGAGTTGTATGTTCCTCATTCACTTACGAGTATTTATTAGTTTGGAACACTTGCCACATTACCCTCTTATATGATCCAGAGTCGGAGTAATAAACGTGAGAGGAAGGGAACATCACGTATGACTTGGTTTTTAATTAGAAATTAAGGTCAAACTCATAATACCCTGTAGCGCTTTAATTAAGTCTACGTTTTGGATACCAGGTCTATGTGAATCTTAATATTGAGACACTCACATGGTCACATTGTCACAAAGGCGATGCAGACAAAGTATTATAATTAATCAGTAGGCCACAATATGACTCGTCTCGTGTAGAAAAAGTGATCACTCAGATACCTTGGAGCGGCTTAGAGCAATATAAACATTATAAAATCAATATTTTGAGTTTTTTTAACTGTTTTTATTTCCGAGTTATATCAATGTAGTTATAATATATTTTGAAATCTAAGCCGATCTTCTGGGTATCATTATAGTGACCCCTGTTGAGCATTTGAAGAGATGACACCAGGTTCCGCCTGTAAGAGGGCGCTGAACTCTTTACAGGAATAGGGTTCTTATTTGCCTAATTAGTAGTAGTAATATCTTACTTCTGAAAATAACGAAGAAAATTATAAGATAAGCGATTTTCTCACTTCTTTATTGGTCGGCAAACCATCAACAGGCCATCGATATTTGATACGTTTATCCGACGGATGTATTAAAGATAGCGCCTTCCAATTTGTTAGCTGTTAACATTAAAATAAAGTCTCAAAAGTCTTCTCCACACCTTTGCTGTGCATAAGACACATCGTTCATTGTTAGACAATGTAGGAGTAAAACAATAATCCTTTTCATTACTTATATTTGAGACTGAATGGCTAGCGACGTCTTTATATCCAAACGGAAAAAATGTGTGTGGGACGAGCTTTGCCGGTCTCTTTACGTTCATTGTCGTACAATGTATCATTATTAAGACGACAAAAACGGTGTATAGTAAGAGTTTTTCGTTCGTTCACAAGTAATTTAGGTTGTCTACCACACTATTGCGAAATACAATTTAGTATTATGCTTTAACATGACACACTTATGAGTCTCTTATAGTTAAGTATTTTGGTTAGTTACTTTTGTAACATAATTATTTCAATATTAATAATGAATAGAAGAGAAAAGTTAATTCTATAATAGATATAATCATTCTGAGTTGCATTACGGTTTAGGGACGAATAGAGATTTATAACAATAAAAATATCACGTAAAGAATATTCTATTATTTTCTTAAACATATCATTATTTAAGTTATTTTTTAATTTCAATTTAACATTATTGAATTGAATTGTACTGATTATTGAAAAGTTCTTAGTAAAAAACTTGACAATGCTAATGAGGTTAAACAGATATACTTTTAGTGTACATGTACCAAAAGATATTTAGTACCTACGTGTGGAAAGAAAAACTTTATCTAGACCAATATGGTAAGGTCTAATAAGAGACCTGCACTAACTTCAACCTACTTTTAAATTGAACACAAATTACCGTCAATCATTCGTGGCAGAACCTTCTAGAATAATCTAGAACAATCATGGTTTACGAAGCTATTATAGACGATGAGTTGAAAAACCCACGCGATAAAGTTCTTTTACTAATAGACTTTGATTTTAGAAGAGAGATATTAATATAATTTTTAAAGAAAAATAATGCGTCACTGATTTTCCCAAAGAAGTTGCATCAAATTTAAGTTGAGTAGAAGTCATAAACATCAATGAAACATAGTTAATGAAATTTGTTTGCTACTAACTTCATATGGGTCAGTTACACCATTTTTTGAAATAAAGTTTTTTAAAAATAAGTTATTGTTTTACTAATATTATTTACATTAAATTAAATTCCAACCCTAGGCACACTGGTTCTATGAAGTTGTTATAATTTCTTTGACACCTGGCGGTACGCGAATATCTACACCTTTTAACTAGGACAAGTGAATCGCACTAGTTATATCGATACTGTACAAGAAAATTATATTTGAATATTTTTTGTGGCACCACTTATAATAAAATATAAATTTTGAGGTTAAGGGTTGTCAATACAATATTTCTAGTCATTCGATATCTCCTTGAAATATTTTTTATAAATGGAGACAACTATGTGATAAATTATCATCATCATTATCATCAGATTGTTAATTTGGCCCATCCCATCGATAATTGAAGCCATCTTTTACTTATTTAACTAATGAATAAAATAACACATTAATACATTTTTGCAATCATCGCTACACGACGTAATATTAAGTGTCAAACCTGCGGATTGGCTCAAAACATAAACAATTAAACGCGCGGTCGAACTCATAAGTCTCAAATGACTATTTATTTGGACCTTGTACGTCTAAATTCAATCTATATAGGACGTTCGTTATACTGTAATAAAAAAATATGTTTGTATGCAGAAATGACTTTTTTTAATAGCTCACCTGATTAATAACATCGATAAGATGCGTCTACAACAAAAAAGTTAAAATGGCCAAATTGTTAGTTGGGCCCATACAATACATACATATATACCCATCGTAATATTAAGAGGAAAGTTTTGATTTTTTGTTTGTAGTTTCTGTTTGTTTGTTTGTAGAAGATAAACTAAAAAACTACCGGACCGGTTTCAAAAATTCTTTCACCAGTAGAAAGCCACATCATTTCTGAGTAAAATAGGCTATATTATAGTTGTGATTAGTGACATGTTTATTCCTACTAATCCTATCCTATTATCCCACAAATATTTTAAATAATAAGTTTTGGAAGTTTGTAACTTAATCATGCAAAAACAGCTGAACGGATATGGATAAAATTAGGCACACGAATAGTTTTGTCCTAACGTACCGGATAGGATGCTTTTTATCCCAAGAAATAGTCCTGTTCCTGAGGGATAACAAGGAAAATTTATTACATGTCTAACTTCTATCATTTAGCTGGCAGGGAGCGGTGGACACTGGACTCTAACCAAAATTAGCACTTCAAAACCGAATATTTTTCTAACGGACCCGTTAATCTAAAAATGGTCTTTGCAGTTCCAAGAGGTACAGATGTAGTAAAACATAATTTCCGCATGCGAAGCTGCGGGCAACTGCTAGCATTGTATATCCAATAATATCCATGCCAAATTAGAGCTTTCTAGTATACGATGAAAAGCTTTGGACATGGTGAAACTGTAGTCCCGTTTCGACCATAAAAATCATGTTTATATTCACAGTACGAGCACCGCAAATGTTATCGAATCCATCCCATCCCTATTCCCAGATTGACGCGTTTGAACCGCTGCCAGCCGTCGTAATTACTTCGCGAGCAGTTTGTCAGCCAATTAAACACCTTTGCTTTATTAACAAACCGCACTGAGAGCGTAAATAGCGAATCAAAGGCTTCACTGCAATTTCGAAGGGTAATAGTCAGTCATGTTTCTCAGTTCATAATTTATTTAAACAAACGGATATCGAGAGTTGAATATTCCAGAAGAAGATACTAAAAGTGTACCTTAAAAAAAGAAAATCTATGATTCAAAAGAAGAAAAAAATCACATCACTGATTTCGAAATTAACTTCGTAAACTGTGTTTATAAATATGTTTTAATCGCAGTGCTGCAGCTAGTATATAAATACCATTATGGGGTTCCGCTTCGTTTTTGACTAGCAATGCGGTGATGCCCTTTTTTATAATAGTAAAACTTTATTTGCATTTTAAAAACATAACGACAACGATGATCCTGCAAAAGTTAGAAACTGTGTTACAGTGATCAACGCCCTCCAGTAACACTGAGTTTCAATGTACTGATGGCCATGGGTGAAGGTGGGAACCTATTCTTTTCTGCTCATTCGTAGGCTTACCCTTAAAGTTGTGTTTTTATTTGAAAAGTATATATTTAACTGAAGTAATTACTTAATTAAGTGAACTATTGATACCAGCTCGACCGAAATTGATCTGATATTTTTTAAAATTGTACACAGTGCAATAAAATACATTTAAAATAAAAAATACACACTACAACAAAATAATTATGGCAAACGATGAAAATTAAGTAAATAATGCATAGTGTATTTTTAAGTTTGTTGAAATAAAAATTACGGTCTGTGGACTACGACACACTACTGTACAGGTTATTTGTCTATTAATAACTTACTGGTTTATAAAGATTCTTGATATAATTCTTGACAAAAAATAACCGACTTCAGAATTAGGGATAGGTAAATCAAAAACTACTCATCGGATCTCGTTCAAATTTAAGTGGGACCACATGACAAGCACCAGCTTTCGATTAAAAATGAATCATCAAAATTGGTTCTCTCAGTCGGAAGTTCTGAGGTAACAAACATAAAAAATACAGTCGAATTTAAAACCTCCTCCTTTCTGAAAGTCGGTTAAAAATATTATGGTGGTTAAAATAAATTAAAGGGCATGTTAGTATAACCATTAGGTTAGTAAAGTAACAAAATGTTAAGCTGATTACCAAACGTTTAATACTTTAATTACTTTCTTGTGTAGGATGACTTAAGCTACAAAGGAATAAACGTATATAATATATGTATTATGTCACCCTGAGCATGCCCTCTAGTAGCGAGTAGTGAAACTTCTTGAATTACTATATCAAAACAAAGTTTGACTATGAATATTGCTTATTATTATGTACATACATAACAATCATTATGTTCTCAACTTATTAATTATGTGATTTAATTAAAATGAATTCCTTGAGACGGAGTTGCAAGTAGTGTGAGAAATGTTTGACATAACTGTACCTACACTGTTTTTATTCGCTTTTATAAAACAGAAATAATCGTAAATAATAAATAAAAGTAGGAAACAAAATTAAATTTTAAACCCATTCTGTTTCAAATCTATCTTACCGTCCGCGTCCGGGCGTCCCTCAAAGATTCTTGTTTTATCAACCAAAAACATAGCATACCGACGTCGTCCACGCATATTAAACCCGACAGATTAGGACGAGCCTGTCACAATACGACCCAATGAATTTTGCATCTGTTTACACGGATTAAATTCGTACGAATGCCCAAAATTAATTAGTTCCCTACCTGGGACGTGTAAAAGGAAATACGGTGGTTCCGTAATCTTAAGGTTTTATTACAGTCATAAAAAGGATTTTAATTAAGGGCTGACTTTCTGCCTTTTAATAGAGATGGGTCCCTTGATTTGATGGCATGATGGTTCTTTAATGCCATTATATGATGTTTGCATATCCGGCTTGAAAGACCAGAATTATAAATCTATTTATTAAAAATCGAGATAGATAAGTTGTTTATTTCCTGGAATGTACAAAATAGCAGGCTACACAAATTGATAAAAAAGTTACGAAAGAATTTTAAAATGAGAGTTATGATTTCAGCTGTACGTATGTTTGTCTAACACATTAGAACTTTACAATAATTCGAGAAATCAAGTATAGTTAGAAGCGCTATGTTGTACTAACTGAAAGCGTCTTGTATCATCCGATAGATACAGGCTAAGTTATGTCACACTAAATTAAATATGAAACTCTCTAGCTACAGAATATAAAGCCGTAAATTTAAAAAATACCGTACCTATTGATATACCGAAATTTGCGGCCTAAATACTCTAAAATCTAATAAAATTCCTTTAGAACAAGCATTGAGCTCGCAACCAAATTAATATTGTTCCAAAAGTTTATAGAACGCGATCATTCGAAAATTTTCCAATAATCGAACAGCAGATGTCAACAAAGAAGGCAAACTTCCGAAAGAGTTGGAAAGTAATATCGTAGGAGGCGAGTCAATAATAAACAATGGGGGCGTTTGATACACTTGTAGAACTAATAACGCTCTCTGTATCTATATTAATGTGATAAAATGTCTGCCAGACCACTTCCAAAATTTTATTGAAATTGTTTTGTTGGAAATACTGCTCTTTTTCTTTAGGTACACAATAGTACCAACTTTATTCAATTTTTTAAATAGAATCAGTTCAAAAATTTAGCTTATCAAAATATTAATGATGATTATCAAAATATTTACAGCGTAAATGATATAATATTATATTTTAGATCCATATTAAAACAACGTTTTCCTCCTAAAACTGCTGAACATGACAAGGTAAAAAACGCAATGTATTATCATAAAGGCGTTAAAAATCAGAACGAAAAATTCTGAGCTAACAAACATAAAAAAAATACAGTCAAATTGAGAACCTCCTCCTTTTTTTGAAGTCGGATTGTGGCACCGTTATTTGCAAATTATTGTAGACCAAGCCGTAACAAATAAGGGCTCCAAATATTACTTAACTTGTACTAAGTCCCTTTGCCGAATTCACAATTAATGACGGACTTCAAAATTGCCAAGTTCCAATGAACCAACAAATTGACGGTGACTTCTCAAAGTCGAATGGGTTGTACTCAAAGTTTGATAGCGGATAATCTGTTTATTAATTTAGAGTCAAATGACTTCCTTGGGCCTTTGCCTAAAGTAGCGAATGAACGATTAAATTTGCATAGTGGATCTTCGGATAAGTATAATAGTTAGTGAGTTTCGCAGCATCGTAGACGATTATCTATTCAGGCTCGTTTATAGAGAAAGCTGATAAAGTTTCTTGTAAACGATATTATTAGAATCCTTAGAATTCCTTTTGTTATACTAATAGTCTAATACACAAAATCAGAACGCAGAACATGGACACAAGATACTTACTTTGTGATGAGTTTACAACAACCCCATCTTTCCTGTAAAGCTTTTGTTTATACCACAATAATTTTGCAATAAACAAAAACTTGCAAAATTAATGATTTGATCAAATCATTCATCATCATTGTGTTGAGTTTCATTTTTACGATTTAATTGGAACGTTAATACGTGGTAATTTTTTTTGCAAAGCAAATTGTATCTAGTCTTTTAAATCATTATTTATTTTTTAGATACCTTTAACCAGATGTGTTTTAATGATCCGGAATATTTTCATTGATTATAAGATCCCGATCTTATAAGCGGTTTGTTTGTTTTTCACAAAGTCGGGAACAAGCAAACAAGGAAATGAGATTTCACGTAACAGTTTTTTTTGTAAGAGGGCCAGTTGCGTGTCGGATTTTACATAATTAGCTTATTCAGTCATGGGGCCCTGGCTCAGCTATTGTTTGTTTTCTAATAATTTTTTGACATAATAATGTCTTCTTTCATCCGATAAATTGTCGTCTAAAATACTTTGTGTCCGAGAATGATGCTTGTATTCAATCTTCTAACAATAAAATTTCCATTATCTTCTAATGGATATTATAGCAGAATAGGACATAAAAATTGTTTTACTTAAAGGTTTGAATAAATTTTCACAGACAGTTACTTTAACCTAGATTAATTCTAGGTTACGCTTTGAAATGCTTCATGGAGTTTTACAGACCTCATTGTTGGGTATTCAAACACATTCTCTTCTAATTTTTTAGAAATATTTTACCTTAATAGGTACTCGTAACCTCTCTAAAGCCTTAATTAGTTAATGTTCTCCCTTCGTTATAAATGAGGTTTTTTCATCCGTTTATATTTTTTCATCATTTTAGGTACTTTAACAACACTTACAAACCCATAATATCCCTTAAACGAAGACACAATTATTGTGCTGTTAGCACACAATTAATTCGCTATTTTATTTTAAACAAAAATGGAAAACTAAATATAAGCTTTGTATTCATATATGTGTTTAATTAAGAGAGAAAATGTGTATATCATTTTTGCCAAAATAAAAGGATCACACCATTGTTATGCGAAAGGTTTTAAAAACATGTCGTATTATTCACCTTAAAATATCAGAAGACTAAATTGGACAAAGGAATAAAATCGAATACTTAAAAAGGGAACGCCATCGACCGTTGAAAAAACAAAGCGTTAATTTAATTAATATATTCGAAATGTTGGTTGCTGGCGAGTAGGTCCAGATGGCTCGATAGCGTTATTAAAAAGAATAATTTTAAAATACGAACTCCTCGCTTCACAGTGAACGACGGAGAGCGCAGTACTTCAGTTCAATATAAAATTCAGCAATTTTATATGTGTATTTCTAATTACCTTGGATCCTGATTTTTTTAACTATTAAATGGAATAGAGATCTAATATTTGATTTATTTCTGACATTTTTGAGTTTAAATTCTACTGTCACTCGATCTCTAAAATGAAATGTATTATTGAATAATTATCGTGCAAACATAAACATAAGTTTATAGATTTTATGTCATTTTACAGTTCTCATCAGACTTGACATAAATACAACAGTACTCATAAGAGCACGTAGTTATAAAGAGGTCCGTACCTAATGCCCACCGCTACATTTTTTTAAACTGCTTAAATTTTGTGTCCCCGAAATAAAACTTACGCCCCAACTCGGAGGAGCCATTAACGGTTAACTTTAATCGCTCCTTAGTAAAGAATCACCATACAAATTTTGTACTAAGGAGCGATTTAAGTAACCTTTAGTGACTCTGAGTTGGGGCGTTAGACTTAAGCTTTAGCTTAGATAAAATCTGAACTTCGCGCAGAAGGCTGCGCAGTAACATAATTCGGCAATGCTCGGTACGCGGCGTATTGTCTCGGTCACACGTTAGCATGTTCGTGTCGCTATCTCTGTCTTACATGCACTAAATTCGCAAAGCCTATGTTCAAACGCGCCAAGATACGTCGGCCCTACTGTATGATGCCTAATCGACGCTCTGTTCTCAACATCTCCTACTCCACTCGTACCCCACATCGCACGGTGCGTTCGGTCGCGTGATCGGCTCGCGTGTCCCGCGCTGCCTCAAATTAAACCACGCCGATAAGACACCTCGCTCACGACCAACGCGTCTCTTTTAATTACGCACCCTACACCTTGTCACCAACTTATCTACCCCTTTAAATTTTAAATTATTCAAAAGCTAAACTATTACTTATCCATCTACTTTGTTGAAGATACATTAAATTATTCCAATTGACACGTTGTCAATTTTAGCGTCTGTAAAATGCAAAGTCTAAGTTAACTAACGAAGTGGACGTGTGTAGGCAATAATAAATCTATTGATTGTACAGTCAGCCATAGAATTATGTATGCAGAGCATGATTCTAAAACCTACTGTAATTATTGATATTACAGAATGTTTATGTAATTATCAATGTTAACAGTTAAAATATGATACCAGTTTAAGTGACATAAAATTTAACATTGATAACGTAAATAATATGTAATATTAAATATTTCAGAAGATTTTAGAATCATACCATGCAGGGTAATATTGCACATATCAAAGAAGAAATACCTATAAAAAAGACGATACTCTAATCAATTTTATTGATACGATAGTTGAATTATATGGCAACTTTCTATCGTACGTTTCGTTCCTACAAGGTAACTAGCCTCCTGGTTTGTTGAATGCATTAATCTTTAAACTTAAGCCGAAATGTGATTATCTCAATATTTCAGATACGCAGATGTGGAATTAGTGGTAAAAGCAATAAATTGTCAATTTTCCTTAAAAATTTGCAAATTAAGTGAGAATAAGACAAAATGAATCACTGATACTGCTGATAGGCAAATATCAGGCCACCACCTCCGTCGTGTAAAGTTTAATTGGACCGCATTGATTTGTCGTGATCGACCGATTGTCCCTTCTTGGGTGGGGTTTGAAACTTTCGTGCGACCGTATGCCAAGTTCGCACCCTATATAAAAATTTTGAGATTTGTTTTTACCACGACGAATATCAATTTCAAAAGGTATACATAAGGTGTCAACGGAAAATTAATCTAATTGAATCCCAACAATAAATTTAAGATCCCCTTTTTGCATCAACTTTATAAAAAGGTGTTATTCTTCATCGACTACATAAACAGGCATTATTTGCATTTACTGAGTTTATAATAATATATTACGTGTCAGTTTATCTTGATGGACCGTATGTATATTATTTCAATTAAATTCCGTAATCCTTATTTGGCTGGTTAGTTAAAATTCTAAGTATTGCCTTCAATATGATTTTTTGTCTACCTTGTAAAGACAGGACCTTAAATTCATTATAGTGACCGATTATTAAAATGGTATCTTGTATTTGGATCAAAATATTAAAATTTATTATATTTGAACACCTTCCTCTTTTAATTTACTTGGTGATAGTGATTTACTAAGGTGAGCTACCTTTTTATTTCACTATAATATTGACACTTACGATACCCAAGTATTTATTCCTTCGATCCAGTTGCAAAAAATAGTTGTTACATTTATTATTTTACTAAGCTTCGACGCAAAAATAGTAGTGTTATAAGTTTCACGCATCTGTGTGTCTATCTGTAGCATCCTATCAATCAAAATCATTTATACATATAAAATTGGTATCTTCTTCTAAAAGTTCTTTCACTATTGGGTAGCTACATTATCCCCGGGTGACATAAGCTATATTATATATATTGGAACGAAGTTCCTTATCGCGCGTTATGAAAGGGGGCTAGAAGGAAAATTTTCTTACGAAAAGTTGGTACGATACTTTTTGAAGTGATTCAGAGAGTTTTACAGAGATGGCGCTGTACAACTTTCTGAATCACGCTAGTAGCGTGAGCTCGTTTCATATTGCTGAATCACACTGCTGAGCGCGTAAAACAATACTTAAATCGAAAGGAACTTCTTTCCATCCGGGTGTCCCTTGACACCTCTCAAGTCATTTTTACTGTTTTTCCCGAAGCGAAGCGGGGGCGATATAACATCATAAGCGTAACAATATTCATTACTGACACCATCTCGAGCAATCGTGTAACTTATTACGATCTAAATTTAAATATGGCGTCGGAACGATCTAATTTCATGCCGGTTGGTCCATTCAACGCTCGATTACGGAAGAGCAAATTGGAACATCAATTCTTGTGCTAAAGTCTTAAGAGCTCTTCCTAAGGACCTCGCATGTCAGTAGCACTCAAATTATAGCATACATATGACTTTCGTATGTTGTACTGAACGAGTATTAAGTTGTAAGAGTAGTGAAGACATTTTTTGATGTGAAACATCTATAGGCAAGGGGTAAACCTGATTTTTGGTGCGGTGAGTGGCGACGCTTCGCCGCACTGTATTATTATGGTAGGGCAATATGAAAAAAATAATATAATAACACAATGTGGGTAATCATAAATAAACTTAGTTTGATAGGCTGTAGCATACTTAAGGACAAAACTGTCATCATTTTCTGAAGATAATTCGTAATATTGTATTTTTTCATCATGTCATATTTAGTTCCTGTCATAATCTGTACTTTTATGCCTATTAGTTGTATAAAATAATTTCGATGTTTCACATATGCTAGCCGCCCCATGACGGCTCACATTTTTTTTTGTATTAAAGATGATTATTGACTTAAATTTTTTTAAAATACATCGACATAATATATATAATATATTATAGTATTCCACCAAACACACTTGCATGTGAAATTTTGCCAAGATAAAACCATATGGATCTACATCAAAAAGTTATCAGATCTCATGTAGAATCAACCTTATAACTCTACATGTCCTTACTATTATTATACAAGCCCTATCTTCACAAACTCTACACCTTAGTCAAAATATATGGCTTGGTCGTTTCGCTTACGTCACGTGGGTGTAAGATGAAAAAATGTATTCGCTGTTCATTACTTTTCTGCTATACAATAGTTGATGTATTAACGACCAAGCCATTTATTTTGACTAAGGTGTAGAGTTTGTGAAGATAGAGCTTGTAGAGATAGGACGTGTAGAGTTAGAAGATTGGCTCTACATGAGATCTGATAACTTTTTGATGTAGAGCAATCATATTGATGATCTCATCTTGGCAACATTTGTCATTCAAAGATCACTGTAATTTTGTTATCCTTATCACATCGGAAACTGTCTGTACTCTTGAATCTTCACTACATTCCAAACACACTTGTACAGATAAAAAGTTGAGTACCACTGCATTAGACAAGACTATTGTCTGGATGAGACTGTTATCCTATTATTGCGAGTAAGCCGACTTTCTATTTCATAGTGTTTTTGGAACAACTGTGCTATGGCCTAAGTCTATTTCGATTACTATGTTGGAATAGTAATAACATTACTAAAGTAAACATTCCTTGCATAGACCGTAGGAATATTTTATTATTTGTTATCGTATTTTGCTTTAGTGTGTGTGCCTGTGCCTGTGTGTGTGTGTGAGAGAGAGAGAGAGAGAGAGAGAGAGTGTGTTTGTGTGTAAGTAAGGGAGTAAGGGAAGGCTTAAGAGTAGCAATCCATCAATGCCGCACTTTGCGTTTTACGTAATATGGATCTGGTAGCTATTGACTTGACAACGTTACAGTGTAGAAAGGTTTTACAATATAGGATTCCGTTTGTAGCAAAATAAAAATTTGACATTACTAGCATTCACAATCTGTCAACGAAAATGTACCTATATATTACATGACTGCCCCGACTTGGATTCGAATTGGAGTCTGTCGCATATTTCTCGTAGTCATACGGCTGAATTACGCGAACACAGCTACCAAAATACGTTTTTAGGCGTTTTAAATTTAAATCAAAATAAGTGTATATCTGCAGCTTTCTTAAATACTTATGAAATACTATATTTGATATCATTGTTATTCCATAACAAAAAGTGAGAGACAAAAACATTGACAAAAGCAATACAAAAACGTTAGTATAAAATCTTCGTAATACATGACAAAAATACTACTACAAATTAATACTATTACGTTCTTTGCGTTTTAAATTGTATTATCTAAAAATTACTACTATTTGGAGTTTCCAAAAGAGTTCCATTCAATAAGTTTAAGTTTATTCTCACTCTACTCTAGCCGGAGCTATGGATCTGTGACCTAAAGGATGCACTACTGATATGGCGAGGGCAGACACCAATTAGGTTCTATTAAGATAATTGTTTATTAATTATTCAATTATACTATGGTACCGTTCTAGAATTGAAATGTTTCTAATAAGTGCAAGTCCACGGCAAATGCAATGAATGAATTCATTCGCTTTATTTCTTCCAACGAAAAATTCTAAATCCTAATTTAACCGGACAGATACAATTTGAAGCTGCAATGGATTTCTAGTGACAATTTCTGTAATTGTTGTTATTGAGAAAAAAGAAGTTAAAACAGACAACGGATAAAAAGCTCTAATAACTATCTGACACTTTATAACTAATTATTTTAGGCGTTGTGGGAACATTGGTTGTTTTATTGGTTGTCCTACATTATAGAATAGATTAATTCTTTACGAATGGCATGGACTTACGACTTTACGAATTTATAAGCGACCACATAATATACTTGATAAATATTACAATAAATAGCCTCTGTCTGTGGCTTTGCTCGCTTTTTTCAGGATAACAAAATATATCTTATTATATTCAATATCTTATTTCAGATCATGTTTTATATGTGAGCTAATCATATTTCATGAAAAATTTTGAAGTTTTTGCGTGAAAGAGTGACATCCACACATCCTCACAAAATTTCACATTTATAATTTTAGTAGGATCTATATAAAAAAATAGTCTAAGGTTGTAAATCAACCTCCCAAACCTCTTCTCGGCAGACCGTCACTATACGGTTGTTATAGTACTCAACACTATTTTTACAGCTATCCAGGGTAATAACCTCTTTTAAATAAACTCACAATCATTAAATAGACAGCCATATCAAATAGATAACCACGACATTTGCATTGAAGAAGTTATAGGGCCGCAAAAAATCCCATTAAACTTCCATTATAAACATAAGATTGGCCTCTAATTGGTACCGACTTTTATTAACTTTTAAAATAGGTAACATAGTAAACGTAGGTGCTATTGTAGTCAATGTAATATAGCCATGGCATTATTATGAGCAAAAACAAAATTCAGTTGATTCAATGAAGTTCTTCAAATATTTCAAATGAAATAGAATTTGTTTAAAGTCAATATAAGTAATGTTGAGCATTAACTTCATAAAAATAATTTTTTAAAGCCAACCTGTCGCATTGGCTTTTTCACATGTGTGACAGATGTATGTTATGAATAAATAAATAAATAAATTCATAAAAAATAAATACGACAGGCATAATAATCCAAAATAATTTTCTTAATTACACTAATGTTATTTTTTCTAATAGGCTTACTTCCCTCCAAAAATCTGTGTGCTTATAACACACCTTCAGTGGAAAAAAGGCATAAGATGAAAATTGCAATTTTACAGGAGAGCAAAACAACTGTTAAAATATCATTAAGTAGTCAAAGGACAGGAAGGAGTTACATTAAGATTTCTAGCACGAAACCGTCAAGATTAATGATAAAAATTTGAAAAAAATTTACCATACGCAGATTTTGTCTCTCTTTCCAATCATATTAATAACTAAAATTCAACGTAAGACGACTTTTGCATGCTTTTTAAACGCTTTTATTTAGCTTCACTTCGGAGCATCAAATCTTGTAACGTTAATTTGAATGACTTCCCTTTAATGAAAATTGATGAAATTTGGCAGACATGTGTATTTCCGATGACAATACACGAAAATCATATTTTAAACTAATTTTCATTGTTTATTTGTTGTTAAATTAAAAAAAACGATTTTCAGACTTTAGACGCATAATTCTCTATGTTCTATTTTACGTAGAGACTTGAAATTTTCACAACTTGTAGCTAATTTTATATAAAAGCGTTTCCTAAAAAATTTTTACAATTTTGATTAATTTTATTTCAACTGAGGGTGCGATAAGAAGTGAATGACTGTTCTAATTTTAAAATGAAAACTTTTTTAATACACGGAAAGTAGCGGAAAATTTAATAGAAACTGTGATTGATACACAGCGATCAACGCAATGTGCTGCGTCATAGATCACGATTGTGTACAGGAAACTAGCTTTAAACTCTTGTAACGCTATGACTATTTTCCTGTGAAATTTGTATGCTTTTGTAACGCTTACGTGCATGTGATAGTGCTAGCGAAAATGTGTTACTTAACACGTGCGTAACGAATAAAAAACTCAACAAGTTACAGGCCAAAAAGAATGAAACCTTTTAAAATGAACGAATGTAACTGCACTTTTACAAACTGTTATTAGATTTTGATGAAGATGTTAACATTTATAGACATTGTTGATGTTTTAACGTCATTTTATTTTGTTATTTTTATCATAACATTTTGTTTACATGTAGCGCTTTAACAGTTGTTACGGTTAAAGGTAACTGTTACTGGGAAGTAGTTAAATATCTGTCAAAGGTTTTGTCCATGGTTGTAGAGTAATAGAGATTCAAAATAGCTTTTTGTACGTCTATAGAATAAGTAAAGTTAATTTTGTTTTTCTGATCTCAATGCACAGCCTATTCTGCAGTATCAATATTGAAATTCATAGAAAGTAGGACGTAGTGACAGCACAAAGAATGAATATAAAAAAAATATATGCGATATTATTAGATATTTCTATTAGTACCTATGACAGTGAAGGGAACTTTTACTTCAGAATGTCTGATAAAATAGCTAATAAAATAACAACCGCTATATTTTTACCGCAGCCCTTACAACGCGAACGCGTATCATTCATTAGCTGTTGACGACGTATCGTTACGTTACCTACAGCAGCGCATGTCACTCAAACTCTCTCCGTCTCTCATCAAGCGGTACCAGAAGGTATAAAAATAATAAAAAGATGACACTTTTCAAAATTATTGTTGATTTTCGCTGTTCAGTGCAAGTTTTCAACAGTCATCGTTATAAAAACGGTTATAGAACAAAACATAAATAAAAATCTAACTTAATCTTGTTGTGGACTTTGAATTTTCATTACATTTTTAACGACACACCGCTGATTAAACAAAAAATCTAAGGAACTGCTCAACCGATTGAGATGAAATTTAGCAGGGAGATAGTTTATGCTAAGGAGACGTCAGCCAAGAACGGATTTTTAGAAATTCATCACATATGGGGTTAAAAAGAGGCTGGAAGTCACTTTCATTTCAACCCACCTTCAAACCCACTTTCGAAGTATGAAATTTTTTATGTAAGTTTATAGTTATGAACAAAAGTTAACTTTAACACATTTTTTGGAACATCATCCATTGAACGGTTAATTTAGGGAATAGAAATTAGTATGCAACTTCGACATATTTTTTTAAGTTAAAAATATGAAAATTTCTTAAATATAATATTAGCTTCAGATTAGAAACAAAATTTGAAAATACAACGTTTTTTTGGATAATCATCCCCGGAAGGGTTAATTAAAAGGGTGCAATTTAGTATGGAAACTTCGTCAGGTTTTAAGTTAAAAGGATGAAAATTTATACATTAGCTCAAGGTAAATATTAAATATTATCTGCATCACGGGATTTTGGAAATTTAACCCTCTGAGGGATTATATTAGGGGATGAAAAATTAAAACTCCTTCAGCTTTGATGTCAGAAACATGACGATTCACATTTTAGCGAATAATTGGATACAATTGTTAATTGCAATATAGTTCTTTGGAAAATCCTCCCCTAAAAGCTAAACTTAGGGGATAAAATTTGTGTGAAATTTCGTAAACTTTTAAGTTAGAAATGTGTAATTTTGTATACTAGCTCATGGTTAAAAACAAAAGTTAGTAGTGATAAATTTATTTAGAAAGTCAACCCCTAAAGGGTTAAAATAGGGGATGAAACTTTTAAAGTTGTAAATGTGAAAAATCATGTATTAACTCAAGAGAAAAATTAAACATTATAGAATATACATTACCTCATGGTTAGGAACAATGGAGGGGGAGAGGGAGAGGGTGTGGGATAGGGAAAGGGAGAGGAAAGAGTGAGAAGGGGAGGGAGAGGGAATTTAATGGTCTCTCATTTGTTAAACCTACCAAAACTATAAAAGTTTAATTAAAAGTACATTCATTGATTGTTAGGCGATACGAAGTTCACCGGGTCAGCTAGTAATATAATATAAAAGTAGTTCCACTGAAGTTCATTTTATTACTCAAGCTGGTAATCAAATCTGTGTAAAGTTGTACGGAAAACTGAAAACAATGAATGAATTCCAATAGCACTATTAGAACTTAAAACGTGTACAGACATACAAATGAATAAATACATAATTTATTTTTATGAAAAAGTAATTTTTGCCACGTATTATTTGTCATGCACACGTTTAAAAAATAAAACAAAATATTATAACATCTGAGCAACTCACGAATATAAATATGTATATAGAAGGCACCGGCCTCCAGGCGTTTGAAGACGTATTGCGATCTTCAGATGAATAATTGACGCCTATTCTACAGCTGCTAGAATATTCCTTCAAGGTCAAGGCCATTGGCGTATTCTAGTAAGAAGCAAATGAAAAAATGGAACAATTTAGTATTTGTTACTAACAAACGAGAGAGTCGACCAACGAGTAGACGAGCCATTTGTTGGTGGTCAGCTTTACCCATCATGGAAAGCATTTCTAAAATCCATTATGTCCAATGATATTATAAGTAAAAAAGAGTTAGATATATCACTAGCTCCCCGAAGATGAAGATCGTAAGAGCAGTCAATTAACCTCGTCTGCTCGTAGTCGCTGTGTCAATACAAGACGATAGGCACAGTTTTGTTGTTGTCAGAAGTGCTTGAGATTTGACATACAACGTTAAAAAGCCTTCGTGTATTATTGTAGTGTGATTGGTGTAGTGAAACAAAAGATAAACGTGTGAATGTTGTAAGCTCTTTTCGGAACAGATTTTTTGGTTAATTTGTAAGGGCATGACGTATCTATATTTTTTAAATATCATTGATTACGTCGCGGTATTAGTCAAAGGTAAAGTTGCGGGCACCAACTATATGTATAGTGTACACAATTTCTACATCTCCTTAAAACGTACGCGTGTGTGGTCCCTTAGTACAAAAATAATGATTAATTAAATAAATGGTTATATTGTTATTTGCACAAATAATCTTTACCTTTAAGCAGTTTAGAGACAAATACCCTTCATTTTGTCGTAAAAAGCAATCTCCAACCAGGCAAAGGCTACAATTCTAGCTAATCTTAGGGACATTACTCTTGTCAAGGCTTCAACTTAATTATACGACAGTAGGTCGTAAACCGGGCGTAGTTAACAAAACCTTCTATCTTTTGTGACGTACAGATCTTAGATACAAAGACGTACAGTACAGACATTAATTAGTATAAATGTCAGTACATTGATAGATTGAACTCGGGATAAAGTGATGTTTCTCACTACTGCGTGTAGTTTAAAGAATTTTTGGTCTAATGTCCTTATTAATAGAGATCGTGTAATGTGCTTTTGTAAATAAACAGTAAAGTACATGTCGCATGGCAAAGACGTGGCTGAGGGCGAGTCATGAGTCATGACTTGTTCTACTGAATAACACCATGCTTGTCATTTTGAAACATGCATGGATTTTTAAATTTTGTGATATCTGCTAAATAAATACGTAAAGTATTATTGTGAGGTCAAAGGTTAATATATAGCTCAGTTTGCTGATCTTGCCCAAAAGAAGGGCTTGACTTTTTGGTACAATTTTATATCAGCTCATCTCGGAACTCCTAGCTGAGAGAGAGTTAGGTACCTACCGGTTTATTATTATATCCGCCATTAGTTACGTGAATTTTGTATCGTAAATGAGAAATTACTGAGCAGTTCTATAGAACTGCTGCTGACCGTAGCTGTAACCTATAGGTTACAGCTTCATATCATGTACTTAATGTTATATTTTGTCTAACCCTAGTTTGATAATGTATACAGTAGTCATTCAGTAACTTATATTAAAGGAAAGGGTGACAGATGCTTCGTAATCGGAAACTGCAACAATAGGAGAGACAGATTGCCATCTACCTCCGGAGAGGGTAAAAAATGATTCAATTAATCAAATAGACACGCCGTGACTTGAGGATTCGACTGATGCGAATTGACGACATTATCAGTCTTCCCTCGTAACAACTCATCGGTCTGTTGTCCCACTGTAAACGAGAACACTCTTGCTACAAATCAATAACTAATCCTATTGTTTTTTCACCATCTTTTTACAAAAACAAATGAAAAAGCTTCTTAGCTGAATATGCTTCTTAAAGATAAGTTATTAAAAAAGCAAGTGCAACTCGTTGAGTAAATATTTTGCCGCCCATTTATTGAAATACTTAAGGATAATCATTGATTTATTTGACATACGGATTTCAATAAAAGTATCGTATATTTCCAAACAAAATAACCAATATAATAATTATGTATAAAGAATATTGCCAGCCAGGTACAGATAAAAAACATAATCAGTTCGTAGTAAATTATAGCTAAAAATCGTCAGGACCATTTTGTATCATGTCTTGTTCTCTGTCGTACAAGTGAGTGCGGCGTATTTCAATTTCACCTAATGCAAATTTAATACGCTTCCCTCTAAGGATCCCAAATCGAGTTTCTTTGTTTCCCTCGTATTTCTTCGTTGGGCGGGTAAAAAATACATGAGTAATTCGATTGGCCAACAAATTACAATTTCTTGGAGCGGTAGTGCTAAACTGAACTCATTAATCTTGATTAATTTAAGTCAGGGAGACACCCCCTTCAAACAGAACAACTGTGTCAAACTCGAATAAACACACACAAGAAATTAGTTTAATGTAGTTTGAGATGGTTATTAGCGAAATTTGCGTCGTGGTAATAATATGCATCATTTGGTAAGGGATCTATTTAGTCATGTTTACTGTCATTATGTGCAATAATAAGATACTTTGTTGTGTTATGTTTATGTTTACTAACTTGAAAACTATTATGTGTATGTATTGTGACATCTAAATCTGTGACTACACGTGTTTATTTTTAGTCTTTACTTGCTTGTTCTCCTAGGTTTCCTATACTAAACAGAATGTCTGACAGAAATCTTCTCTAAACCTTCGAATACCTTTTATGCTACGAATAAGCGTAAAATAAACTTACTTATTAGCTACAGGCTAGAGATGGGCATCTCTACTGTTTAATAAAATAAGAGAAACTAATTATTATCTTTGATTCTTTATAGTTTATGGTACCTAAAATTTTATTCATAATAGTTATACGTATATGTGTAAGTCAGTCATGGATATTCAAAAGAATTTCTTATCTTGTTGCAGGTGGAATTTCTATACTATACACATATAGTATACAAAATTTATGTATCATGATTGACTGAGAGTTAAACCCGAGACTCCTGATTCGACCAGCAGTGACTACTAATTGTGCAAGTCTAAAATTGCTTGTCTAAAATTAACAAAACAAAATACGACTATTAGTAACTTTAACATATTGGTGTTACTCTAATGTTAGTATTATGTAAAACTCAATATATCAAATTATTACGAGGAGTCTACTATATCTCTCGGGAGTGTTTCCGGTTCGAGTTTCCACCCTACATTGCTTATCGTACAATAGAAATGTAAGTTACACACTAAGTTGCTTAAGTGCCATTTGATTATTATAACTGTGCACGTATATTATATGTGCCTATTTATTACTTATGTTACCATCCTTACATATTTCTGTTGGTAATAGGAATTTAAGTATAGCTTTTGGTAAAAATGAAACCATAAAATATCCAGTAAAATATTTATTGATTATATTTATATAATTCGAATAAATGTTCTGTTTGTCCTTCCTTCTTTCACGTCAAACCAGAGTGACAGATTTACTTGATTTTTCGTGAGAAGATAATGTAGTATTACTAGTTAAGTTTTGCTTATCTTCTTCAATTCCTCTTTATCTTCTTTCTTGTTTCCTTCCTTGTATCTACTTTTCGTTGTTTATTACTTTTATTTCTCTATACTTCATATATTGTTTTGCCATTTTATAGTAGTTTTCTTGTCTGGAAGTACAATTTAGTGTTTATAGATATCCTTTAAATTACACATTGATTCGTTTTTATTGTTATTCTAAATTTTATGTTGTAATTAGACATTGGGCAATGTAAGATAACTTAATGTTACTTGTAAGATTATTGCAATTACTTCTCTAATGTTATCCAAGTTCCTCGTATATTTTCTCTTTAGATTATAATTATAAATTAAATTTCTTTAATATCATGTGTGCCCTACAGCACGCACACACGCTCTCTCCTCTACCGCAAGCACAACGGCGAGCCGTGACACTTCTCTGATTCGTGCGCTGGCTTTCGCGCCCTATCGCACATCCGCACGCTCCTCGCCAAGGTCTCTGGCGTGAACGCCGGAGACACGGAAGGCCGCTGCTTGCGGTCTCCATGCCTCTGCACGCTGCACGTCAGCAGCTCTCAGGCCTATTCCCTACGGGCCTTACCGAAGGCCTACTTCCAATTTGCTGCTGTGACCAAATTACTATGTTCTGTGTTCTTTACAAACCTCCTTATTATATTGCGTAATCTACATTGTAACCACCAGGAAAGTATATTAAACTTTATTTTCTCAAAATCTTATATTTTTTAATATTCTCCTTTCTTACTTTACTTCACTACAGTCTCTTATTTAACTCTACAGCTTTCTTCTTCTACTATAACACTATGACAGTTGGAGGGCTGTAGAGTGTTTTACGCTACCATATCTTACAGCGATAAATTTATTTTTTTCTTCTGTACTGCGGGCAAAACCGCGGGTAACAGTTAGTTCTTTAACACTTTTGTTGTGTGAGTGAATTGTTGTGTTGTGGTTGAGAGTAAAACATACCAAGATTGAACAATCATTGTTGTTATTGACATTGTCTTTAAATATGTAAATGTAGATGTAAATAGATGTTTTGATGTCTATAGGTGTTTTAAAGATAACATCGTCCCTGAAATGAGATTATTACGAATGGGGGTCTGAGAACAAAATTCAGATAAAGAGCAGTTTTAATTCAGAGATGATATGAAGGACGTCACGTATTTAATAAAGGTATTCTAAAATTAGAGTATGGAGCTAGTTAGAAGGTTTTAGGTGACAGCGTTGATAATATACGAGTAAACATGAATAGTAATTCAACTCCGTAGTATTTAAATTCCTATAATTGGTCCGAGCGTTGAAATAAAGTAGGTACAACTTGTTAATACATGGTTCTGAAAATATATTTCTGATGATATTTATTTGATCAATGTAAATATTATGTTAGTGATTTAACACGCCTATTCCAAGTTGCCCTACTGCATGTATTAGTTCTGAGGCAAAATATTTCTAGGTCAAGCGTCGCTATTAACAGCCCTTGGTTCCATGGCTAGTACTCAGACTAAATTAGCAGTATTATGTTACAAGTATCCACGACCGAAAATATTTTTGTTCACGTAAATTTTTACTCTTAGAATTCAATCTTCTCGGTCGGTTCTCGCGCAGTTTTCTACCTTGCACGTGTAAACTGTGGAAAGAACTTCCTGCATTGATGTTCCCTATGACATGGGGTCCTTGAAGAAGCGGATCTATTGTTTCCCTCGAGGCCCGTAACGCATTGGTACTCTGGTATTACTAATGTCCATGGGCGACGGTGATCATTTACCATCAGGTGACCCGTCTGCTCGTTTGTCTGCTCAAGGCATAAAAAAGTACCTATTGAAGCATCAAGGAAGCATTATTTTTCTTAGCTTAGGAAAGAACCGCTTATAAATTCCATCTCTTACTAAATCGCAATCAGCCGAAAAATATAATAAAGCTACCGTAACAGGAACCTAGTTCTACTTCGATATTTTTTCGCCTCACCCACTACAATGTAACAAAAAAAGCAAATGCGTTTTTACTGAACGAACGACACTCGATTTTCGTAAGTTTACGTAATCGCAAATCCTAGGCAAGCAAAAAACACAGGTAGTGATAAAAATGTAGTACTTTACGCCGCGTCGAATTGTACGAAATTACAAAAATCCGTGTGGGAAAATTGACTTTCTTTAAAGACAATCGCTCCCATTGACCACAATATCTGCGCAACGTAACTCAGATAAGCGTTTTTAAGCAGGTTGACTCATCTAAACATGGTTAAACATTTTGTAAAAACAATTGTCTTCCTACTCAGAAGTGTTAATGGAGGGTAGATAAGTCTTTGCTTCAGGCGTAATACCGGACACGAACGCTAATGTTAAATAAAAATCTATTATTTTTCTGACAAAGCATTATCGTTAGCTATCGCTGTGAAATCTAAACCATAAAAAGCTTTTTGCTAATGCCGTTTTAGGCGCTTTTGTTGTTCCTTTTATCTGTTTCCAGTATTCTTACAAGTTGAACGTTATTATACTATGCTAAGGCTGTTTTACTTTCACTGAATGTAACTTAACTATTACTGATAATAAAATAATGTGTTAATGTTATAACACCTGTCCACTTGGACAGGTTTAATACTATAATAGATGTATATTTTAAAATTCAGCTAGACATATATTTCAACCTCTATCGCGATGAGAGACGATGAGATAAATATTAACCAAACTAAAACCACAATATAAACAACTGCAGAAAGTACAATTGTGT
Source organism: Thymelicus lineola (assembly GCA_963932265.1). Classification (NCBI taxonomy): domain Eukaryota; kingdom Metazoa; phylum Arthropoda; class Insecta; order Lepidoptera; family Hesperiidae; genus Thymelicus; species Thymelicus lineola. The sequence goes on along the minus strand of OZ010693.1, from coordinate 5,047,859 downwards.
GACTAATGTCACTATTACTCTTTATAACTGTTTTTGAATTTTAATTTGTAAACAACTAAATAGGTAAGTAATGGTTTTATGGAATAATTAATTTTTTTAAAGCAAACGGCCACCTAAGTCGGACCTGGTTGCTTATGGACATGAGAAAGGTCAATGCAACCCCAGTTTTGGAGAACCCCATGTCATAGTACTCCGGGAATACCTCAAAGAATCACATCATCACAGGTTGTTTGTGTGTGTGGCAAATACACTTTCTGCGACATTTCTATTCATCGCCCGAGCGTACTTCTCAAAACCACAAATTCGGGCGGTCGGCACTGTCTCTTTGTGTAACCGCGGGCGCATTGCTGCTAAAGCTTAAAGGTATACGAGTTGGTAAATATCAAGTTGGAACAAATATTCGTATTTGGATTGTCCTAATCTTTCTGAATTAAGTATTAAATATTTGTTTATCGGATAAATGTGCTTAGCTCATGTTGAGTCGAAATATTTCTTTAGAATAATCTTTTGTATTGGAAAAATGAATGAATGGATTGTCTAATGGTCAGTTGTTATCACTGTCCATGAAGAATAAACGCTTCACCGTATTGACAGATAAGGAGGCAAGGGAGCCTTGTTGTATCATTGGGTCTTCGACAATGCAACTAAAGCAAGTAAAAACGTGTCATGGTTGATACTAGAAGTTGTTAGCCTGGCAGGTAAGAAATCCGACCACAATAATGCACTATTATCGGGATTACCTACCTACCCAGTGTTACAAAATCCAGTTGGCCATAGCTGCGATGTTATCACTTTGCATCATATCTATATGAGGATAGATAATTGTGGTTTATTTTAAGGCAAATGATAATTTTTAATTATTCTTTTTTTGTTTTTGCGAATATTATTATATTTTTTTATATTACATTGATATCTCGAGTCTATCACACATAGACAACGATGGTGCGGAGAAGCGCTTAATTTTGGCATTTTTTTAACCAACGTGTTTCACGCTTCCATTTCATCATCTTGAAATGCCAATTTTTTAAAGCAGTGATTTTTTAGTAGTTACGCACATATGTTTGAAAAAGGAACAGAGTTGCAGGATTCGCATAATGGAAAGGTAAGTGCAATTTTTTTATAAAAATGTTTAATAATGTCTATTGGGCAGAAGAACCACTCTAAAACAGCAGGCTTCCGTAATCTGGAGCAAGTATTCCCTCGCGTACGTACTTGGAATACTGAGGTAAGTACCTATCTACCTACTTCATAATATTTTGTCCAAGATATTTTGTATTTACCTCTGAGACAGTATCTATGTATTTAGCTTTGCAATGAACGTTGTGATCGTTGTTTATACTTGTAGCTAGTGCAAGCGTAACAGAAGTTTACTAATGGAGACTTGAAGTATTCAATTCGAAAGTATTTACCTATAAATCTACCTTTATTATAAGTAGTAAGCAAAAAATATAATTATATAATTTTACCTTAAAAATGTTTTCACACACAAATACACATTAAAATTATCAAAATTCATGTGAAATTAGCTGAAGACGTTGAGATTTTTTGTAAACAGTTTCGATTTAATTAGTCAAACAAATTAGTGGAACGTTAGGTATTGTTTGTATGTCTACTAGCATAAATGCTTACATGCTTTCCAAAACGAAAATAAAAAGCACTATTATTAGCACTCTATAATATTATATTGTACTCTACATTGTAACTATTTTTCAATTACCTATGTATCAATGTCTGACAACGGTTATATTCCAAATACTTAAATTCCTAATCCTAAATCTACTAATGTTATAACAAAATATTAAAGAGTTCAGTAACGCGAGAAGAACATTAACGTGTTCAATGACAACTGATACACGCTACTTGTCAATAGATGGCTCTGCACGATCTATTTCTTACAAGTTTCGAGCTTTGGGGGTCGCGGGTGGAGAGGGGCAAAGTTGCGCGTCCCCACTGCCACTTCCACGAGTCAAGCGTAAAGCTTGACAGTCGCAACGCAACCGCGCCGCGGAAAGGCTGCGTCACGCTCTGTGAAAGGCTCTCTTATACACGCAATAAATATTTAATAACATAAAACTGTCAAACGATCAACAACCATCCATGAGCGAATTCAAGTTTACGCAAATTATTTTAAGGACTAAATATAATTTATACAAGGGATTAAGTGAAGTGAAATGTTAACAAGTTTTTCTTCAGCGCTCAAGTGTGCTACGGACTTTGTTTCGGAAATGGTGATATCGACCCACGGGGAGTGTTTATGAAACCTTCTATAGTGAAATGAAATAAATGTGTGTGACAATGTATGCGGTCGCGGCTGTCTTGTGTGCGCTGCTGCACAGTGGATGGACGGCCGGGTCGTACGGCTCGGATAACTGCGTTTGGGTCGCCGATAAGAACTCTCAAAACAATGTGTTGTGTAAAGTGCGGACTCTTGAAGGAGATGGAAGTAGCATCGCTTCAGTTGCATCTGATACTAGCCGCCTTGCAATCGAATGCAATCACCTGCTGTTGTTTGAAAGTTCTCTCCGGGCGCATTACTTTAGCTCCGTGGAGGGTCTTTCGAAACTTTCAATAAGCAATTGCAAATTACTCCACGTGCCAGATAACACGTTTCAAGGATTAAGTAAATTAAAAAGATTGAAGTTGCGTTCGAAGAACTCGGAATGGAGTCCTACCAAGAACATGGAAATATCTTTAAACGCATTCAATGGATTGTCGGAACTGCAGTCGTTAGATCTCGCTCAAAATAACATCAAGTTTGTTCCTTCCGGCGTGTTTTGCTCTTTGGGAAACTTGAATGCTTTGAATTTAACACAAAATAGAATAAGAACGGTTGGCCAGCTCGGTTTCGGTCAAGGATGTGGCTCAGGTTTACACAATTTGGACTTGAGTTACAATGAAATCAAGACTTTACCAGAGGAATCCGAATTACTGAAATTAAGAAGTTTGCAATACTTGTATCTACAACACAATAACATAAGTGACATATCAAATGAAGCTTTTAATGGATTAGTATCAATGAGAATTTTAAACATATCATACAACCGTCTACAAACATTGCCCGAAGGATTATTTGCTAATGCTAGAGAACTAAGAGAAATATACATAAATGACAACTCACTGTTTGAACTGCCAAGAGGAATATTTCATCGGCTAGAACAGTTAATTGTTTTAGATTTATCAAGTAATCAACTTACAAGCAATCATGTTGACGACGGAACATTTCTGGGACTGATTCGGTTAATAGTTTTAGATTTATCAAATAACGCACTGACAAGAATTGATGGAAAGACATTCAAAGACTTATTTTTTCTACAAATACTGAACTTGAAGAACAATTCAATCGGTTATATTGAAGAAAATGCATTCTTACCTTTGTATAATCTACATACATTAAACTTGGCTGAGAATCGTCTACATACAATTGATGAAAACCTATTTAACGGTCTATTTGTTCTGAGCAAGTTGACTCTCAATAACAATTTGCTTGTGAATATAGACCGTAAAGCTTTCAAGAACTGTTCCGATTTAAAAGAACTAGATTTAAGTTCAAATCAACTGCTTGAAGTTCCCGACGCATTATGGGAACTTTCTGTTTTGAAAACTCTTGATTTGGGAGAAAACCAGATATCAGATTTTAGAAACGGTTCCTTTAAAAATCTTAATCAATTGACGGGATTAAGACTAATTGATAACCAAATTGGAAACTTAAGCGTCGGAATGTTTTGGGACTTACCAAGTCTGCAAGTTCTTAATATTGCTAAAAACAAAATACAATCTATTGAAAGAGGAACATTCATCCGTAATACGCAGCTGGAAGCAATAAGGCTGGATGGGAATTTTTTGTCAGACATAAACGGAGTCTTTGCAACACTTGCTAGCCTCTTATGGCTTAACCTATCGGAAAATCATCTGGTATGGTTCGATTATGCGTTTGTGCCTAGTAATTTAAAATGGTTGGATGTGCATGGCAATTTTATTGAACACTTAGGAAACTATTACAAGTTACAGGACGAAATCCGTATAAAGACATTAGATGTTAGCCATAATCGTATAGTGGAAATATCGCCCATGGCAATTCCTAATAGTGTAGAACTATTGTTTATAAATAATAACTTTTTAAATAATATCCAAGTGAATTCGTTTTTTGATAAAAAGAACTTGACGCGTGTGGATATGTATGCAAACGAAATTGTACATTTAGAATTAAATAGTTTACGTTTATCTACAGTGCCGGAAAATAAAACGTTGCCCGAATTCTACATAGGTGGTAATCCGTTTCAGTGTGACTGTACTATGGAGTGGTTGCCGATTATAAACAACATGACGGCTATGAGACAGTATCCGCGAGTGATGGACTTAGAAAACGTTTTGTGTAAAATGACAAATACTCGTAGTGGAACTCATGTGCCCTTGACAAATCTTAAAACATCGGACTTTCTTTGTGAGTATGAAACTCATTGTTTTGCAATTTGTCACTGCTGTGACTACGATGCGTGTGACTGCGAAATGACCTGCCCTCAGAATTGTACCTGTTATCATGACCCGTTATGGAATACTAATGTCGTTGACTGTTCTGGACAATTTTCTATGGAAATACCAAAGAAGATACCAATGGATGCAACAGAGGTATTTTTAGATGGCAACAATATAAAAGAACTACAGGACCATGCATTTATTGGAAGGCAAAAAATGAGATCTCTGTATGTAAATAATAGTAATGTAGATAGTATACAAAATAGAACTTTTGCTGGACTGAACGCCTTGCAAATCATACACTTAGGTAACAATAAATTAAAAGAATTAAAAGGCTACGAGTTCCTGCAACTAAATAGTTTAAAGGAATTATTTTTACAAAATAATCTTATCAGCCATATCGCCAACATATCATTCCTTTCTTTGAAGTCATTAGAAATATTACGCTTAGACGGTAATAGATTAGTGGAATTTGGGGTTTGGAGTTTTAATAATAATCCCAATTTAAAAGCTTTGTCCCTGGGAAATAACTTGTGGTCTTGCAAATGCCGGTATTTACAAGAATTAACTGCTTATTTGGCTGAAAATGCACAAAAAATTATCGATATTACCGATGTATGGTGTTGGAATGGAGACGCGAAGCCGCCACAGAAAAAAGAACTCAATTTAAATGGCACTGCCTGCAGCGATTATTACGCAGATAATTCAGTCATCGGAAACATGTTAGTGTCGAACTATGTTCCCATGATGGTCTCCACTCTCACCGGCTTTATGTTAATTTTATTGGCCCTTGTCGTATTATTTCTTTTTAGAGACTCACTTAGAGTGTGGCTTTATACGAACTGTGGAATCCGTGTTTTCTCATTTGCTGGCGCATTTGAAGAGAGTGAAAAATTATACGATGCGTATGTGTGCTATAGTCCTAAAGATGAGGAATTTGTTGTGCAATCATTAGCGCACGAACTTGAAAATGGGAACCCTTCATATCATCTCTGCCTCCATTATAGAGATATTCCACACCACGGTACTCAATACATGCAATGCGCCCCACCAGTCGTGGAGGCCGCGGAAGCGTCTAAACGAATAATACTGATACTGACCAGAAATTTCATGCAGACAGAATGGTCGAGATATGAGTTCCGGCAAGGGCTACACGAAGCTTTAAAAGGTTGCATTTATAAATTAGTTCTAATAGAAGAGTGCTCAGTTGTCGCTGATGCGATGTGTGACCCGGATTTGCGACCCTACCTCAAAACGGGTTCGCGGTTAAGATGGGGTCAGAAGCGGTTTTGGGAGCGTTTGAGGTATATGATGCCGGACGTCTCGCACCCAAACCACAAGTCGAGGACACATAGCTATAGAAAGAATATAAATACATATACGTTAGATTCTTCAGTGCCTAATGGAGGTAATCGGACGCTATCTTTTCCGGATAAATCGCCGGTGTTGAGTGGCGCAGGGCAAGGAGCGAGTGCACCCCCAGAATACAGTACGGAGGTGCGACAATCTCCGTCGGCTGTGAGACAGACGCAAGGAGTAGCGTACGGGCCAGATGGACGGCCAATATCAGATCACATTTACTCTTCAATAGACTCTGATTATTCGTCGTTAGAGCACGGAATGGCTCCAAGTAGACGACGTGATATGCGCCAATGGCCTCCACCGCCACCTTTAGTAGACACGGGCAACGCCGTACAAGCTTACCTAGTCTAGACGGGCATGTGCCTACTTCCAGTCACAACTATGTAAATATGTAGATGTTATTTTTAGCGCGCTGTAAATATTGTAATTATTAGCTAGTAAGTGCTATACCAAATTTTATGTATGTAAGTGAACTTATTATTGCCTGTTCGTTATTCTGTGACTAGATTTCGTAATAAAATTTTAAAGACTGCTGTAGCATATGGATATTGTAAATAGCAAAACAAGTGATCATACTATATTATTATTAGTAATATGGCGTTATTTATACACTATGAAAATAAAATGATGAAGATTTATAACAAAATCTTTGATTGTGACCATTCCCTAAACCACACTTAACAAAATAATAACACACAAGTCAAAATTTTTATTTTGATTCAAATATTAATTGATTGTAATGCTTCAGAAACATTATTGAATAAACTGTATTTTACATTAATGACATAAACACCACTGTGTTAAGTAACACATTTTATTGATAAAATTGCCAAATAAAAAACACAAAGTTCAGTGAAACATACACGCATTGATAATTATCTACACTTGAAACATACTGCTTTACTCATCACGTTTCTAGGAAAATTATTAATATATTATTGATATACAATTTAATATAATAAAATGGAAAACTCCTATATTGTTATTCTTTGCTAAGATTACCAAAATTAACCTACTGTTAATACCTGAGATTATTTAATTGAAATATGTTAATACATTAATTAAAATAAAAATATCCTATTATTTTTTGTTGACATAAGTATGAGCATTACTTAATTATTAAAGCCTATTCACTCTTTCCTTGAAGACATCCAATAATGAATATTTTATTTTGTTTTTTTTCCCTAAGTCATTCGATATTCTGAAGTAAAATATTTGTATAATGAAGTAAATTTTATGTATACTTACGAGTATATTGAAGTCCAATTTAGTAAATCACTCGCCATACTAGTATAAAACGAAACAATGAACACTTTAGTTGTCGAAAATGAGCCAATTTATTTCACTCATCAGGCTATTCACATTGTTTACTGCAGTCGGAAATTCACTTTGGCTTGATTCCAGTAGCCAGAGCCTCTTCCTGTTTTATTATAATTGGTCATTGTGCATGATTCGCCTACTCGGCTGACTCATGGAGTAATCTAGTTGGGAGAAAAGCTGTGTTACTAGTTTTCTGTATTGTGTTGGTATTGTTGGTAAATATTGGACAACTTTGTTTCAGTTTTAATTAGTACTAAATTTTGCGTACCATAAAATAGTTTTGGGTTTTGCCAATCACCTATTACATATTCAGATGATTTTAAATTACATTTGATTATTGATTTACAAATCTCGTAAGCTTATGTAAACTATCACCTCACATTCTTTCTAGACGGGATATGAATAAACACTTTATGTAACTCAAATTTATTTGATTATCAATAATAATTAATCATCTTTATAAAATATTACAATAAAATATTTTATTAATTCTGTCTAATTACATTTGCATTTCTGACGATTATCTAAGCAAAATAAATTTGGTCAAAACGTTGACGTTCGAGGAATAAAAGTTAACGCAGCTTTGGTTACTTGTAACGTGTGTAGTCATAAACTCTACCTGCGTTATAACTTAACCATTGTTCATGAAGTTGATGACTCAGGAATTAATACTAGGAAATGAATTAGTACTAGGAAAAGCTCTATTCTATATTCTAGTCTCGTAACGGAAGACTATATGAACTATAAAACAATATAACTTTATGTTTGCGATGAAGATGGGTCATGGACTTAATAATAAATTAATCAATTGAAAATTTTTGTTTATCTAGAATCTAGATCTTCTTAAAAAATACTTTCATAAATTCGAATTTTATGTTATTATGTTGTTAAATTAATAAATTAATTATGAATAAAATTAATTTATTTTTTATTGTACCTAAGCTTAACCTTAATTTGAACTTTGTAAGACATTTTCTATAATTCTGTCACTTCGACAACATTGTTTAGAAGTATCGTAAAGCGCGTCTCTTCTACTCTAAAAATGTTTCCAATTTATTGCTCTTGTGTTACGGCGGGGTTTGAACAAAGGCCTTTTATAACTACTTTTTACTTTCAACGCGGCTTTTTTTTAGTGCGAGTTTTCGTTGTGTCATTCGTTTTGAACGGCTTTGCTGTGACAAATATTGTTTTTCGTTATTTCTATTCATATACTCGTACCTACCGAATAACGTTACGATTTAGCTGTTTTCAAGAAAACCTGTAATTGTAATTGGAACTAGGTTTCGTAGAAATTCAATGTTTTACTATTTATTAACTTTTTAATTGACAATCAAGTACTTAGTACGAATTTGAAAGGTAAAAACGCTATTAAACTGTTTTGATAAGAAACTTTTTTCCACAATGCTACCATTTCAGTATTGGTTCTAGTTATTAAGGTTACGTAAGCCTTGATGTGCCTTCAAGTATACTTATATTTTTTTTGATTAAACTCAACATGAAAATCGACAAAAAAATTAACTACTTAAAGGGGTATTATGGGGTATGCTTATTCTATGTTGTTACTTGCAATAAACAACTATTAGCTTGTAGAAGATTTATTTATTTACAGCATTAGGTACTTTCTGAAAAGTCTTTGTCAGTCGGCGTCCATAAACGCAGTGTTATTGATAGAAACAGCAGTAACAACGATGTGCAATGACAATAACTCCTCATAATAGGTCATTGCAAGTCCCAGTGCAATAGCAATGTAATACTCAGGTATTCAAGACAGTTCCTATTATTTATACTTGGGATGCAAGGACAGAACTTTGACACTATTTTGTTCTGAGTTTAATTTTAAAATACAATGCGTATTTAGGTACACGACGATATGTTTAAAATTTCATATCATTTGGTGTATTACTAAAATTGAATTCATTATTTAGGTTAACGACCAGGTGCAGTTTGTGAATAAATTGTTGTGAATTGTGATTTTACTGCTCTTATTTATTTAAAATTTCATTTACACAAATAAACGTAAATTAAAACGTTATTTGAATCAATAGTATAAACTATAGGCTCTTCAAATTTTAGTAATCAGTATTGCTCTAAAAATATTATTTTTAAGCAATACTGATTTCTGATTTTCATATTCAGTCATTTGCCTTAAGAATCTAAGTGCCTTTAATCTAGATGCATTAAATCAGTTGTCCTAAAAGAACCTACATATAAAACCCTTCTCAGGTCTAATAAGAAAAAACCGTAGCAGTATTTCAACTATTTATATCACTTAAAAATCCCCTCCAAACATCATAAGTAGCACTATTCATAATCATAATGCAATACTCTGGTCCGTAAAGCCGCGACTTCAAAGTTGAAACATCGGATCGGTTCGGTCCACAGCTAGGCTACGCAGATCACGCACAGCAGCGGATATCGCGTCCGGTCACCGGTCGGCCGTTAAAAAGTTAGCGCTTTCCTGTTTACATACCGATATTGAATAGATTTGGAAGGCTTTACATTATAATGGGTTAGATAAAGCTTAGATATCATGCTTGTAGGTTATTGGATAATATAATAATAAAATTATATGTATTATAGATTATTATTAATAAACTATTGTAGTATTACAGAGGATCACCACGTTTGTATCTATTAATTAAAGAAAATAATTTATTTAGAAGAATAAAGCCTTCGTTGTTCTCCCACTGCCCAAAGGTTGACTGGCAGAGAATGCTTTTAGCATTAAGTCCGCCTTTTGTAGCACACTGTTTTTGGTATAATAAAGTTAAAAAAAAACTACTGCTAATAATAAAAAAATCATCTAGTAATACATAACAAAAATCTCAAACTATTGAAGTGTTACAAAAAATTTGGTAGGTATGTTTTGTAAGTATAATTTGTTAAAAAAATATTATAATTAGGTCTTACTCATGCATGTAATTTTTACTTCAATTACTGTTGAGGACAGATGCGTTAAGAACTTTATTAAAATTAGTGTGCAGTTATTTAACTTTCTGAAATGTTTTTTTTTCTCACAGAACTCAGTTTTGAGAGAATACATTGTAGAGATGAACTTCGCACTTATTTTTTAATGCTTATCTTGTTTTTGTGTTCATTTAATCCATCAACTAACGATTGTAAGTAACAAGCGAAGGTACTTCGGGCACAGTCGATAGTTTAATGGGTGATTGTAGGAATCGAATTTTCTTGAGCACTTCCGTTCCTTTGTTATAATTATGAATTACCACCGCGACTTATTAAGCTATCTTTGCAGTGATTTGTCTTTTGATTCAAAACCATTATACCTAATATAAGTTGACTGTCAGTCAATAAATGCATAATTTCCGCCAATTTAAAATGAGTCTGGGTATCTTGCTTCTTAACAGCTGATGATAGTAGAGGAAACAGCTCATTAGGTATATAGAATGCGAGGACAATGTTATGGTTAGATAAGTTAGTTGAATTTAAAATACTTTACTGAATTATTTTGTTATCATTATTATCTTTGTAATGTTGTTAAGACAATTGATTTATTGACATTACAACAAAATTTGAATTCTTTATCTATTTTACTACATACTATTTATTTTTATGTGGAGACGTTAACTTCACCTAAATTCGCTAACAGGTCCAATTATGAATATAACCTTATTAAATACTAGGAAATCGCCCTAGCTTCGCTTCGGGGAAAGTAGTAAAAAAATAAGTTGAATCCTAAAAAAATTTTTTTTTTAAACGCTTTTATTTCAATGTTTAGTTTATAAAATTAGCTACAAGTTGTGAAAATTTCAAGTCTCTACGTAAAATAGAACATAGAGAATTATGCGTCTAAAGTCTGAAAATCGTTTTTTTTAATTTAACAACAAATAAACAATGAAAATTAGTTTAAAATATGATTTTCGTGTATTGTCATCGGAAATACACATGTCTGCCAAATTTCATCAATTTTCATTAAAGGGAAGTCATTCAAATTAACGTTACAAGATTTGATGCTTTGAAGATTTGATGCTTTGATGCTCCGAAGTGTAGCTAAATAAAAGCGTTTAATATATCATATAGCCTATGTCACCCGGGGATAGTGTAGCTTACCAACAGTGAAAGAATTTTTCAAATCGGTTCGGTAGTTTCGGAGCCTATTCAATGCAAACAATCAAATCTTTCCTCTTTATAATATTAGTATGAATAATCTCACAATAAACTATAGTTTGGTAAGAAAACAATTAAATTGGTAGTATTCAGGGTAGTCACCATTCATGGAATCAATGATCTAATTGTTAATATTTTATGTATATAAAGTTGCTAATTAATAAATACATATATGTAGATAAAATTGAAGCTCTTCGTTGTACTTGACGCTTACTTTAATAAGAAAAAAATATTTTCTAGTATTGGGTTGTGTACCGAAGAAGCGTGAGAACTGTTACGAGATTCTTGTTTGTCAAGCTTTTGTCAAAATTTATTTGCATAAGCTACTCGTAAGATATTGTTATCGTAAAATATTTGTTGATTCCTTTTCCGTAAATCCTAATATTTATGCTCACAATATTTGAGGTAACCATATCATATATTGTGTATTAAATAAATAAATAAAGACATGTAACATGTTATTGCCAAGATTGTGGCAAGCTAAGGATATCTTAAACTTGAATAAAAAGTTCCTTTACATAAATGAATATCAAACCAATCAGTTTTTGATAACATGGCTTAATTATGTTTTACAAATAAACAAAGCAATTACTATCACTCATTTTACATGCGAAAAAAGAAATGCAATAAGTGTGAAATTAAAAACACATGCGTTGTTGAATTATTAACGCTCTAATTCCATACACTTTCTATTAACATAATAACTGAGGTTAAAATTTGACTATAACTTCGTGTCCGTCAGCAATCACGATATTTAGATCATAAGTAATAGCCTTTCTCTCGCGGTTTTTTAAACTCAAATCTGTGAATTAAACGACCACTAATCGGCTACGGTCAAGTGGTAAAACGTTCTATCACACAATAATGTCATTTACTTTCACTTGCTAGAAAATGGTTCATTTTATATGTTATATTAATGTGTCATTTTAATGTTTGAATTTATTAAAATAATAGCGAAAAAATCTGGATACAAAAAAGTTCATATTTGTATAGGTAAAATGGTCGAAGAATGTTTTGATGAATTTAAAATTTCCTATGCTAGTAACATGGAGATCTCTTAATTACAATAATCATTTTATTAAAAAATACCTATAGTCTTTGCTGCCTCATTTTTTGTAAACTTTTCTATAAGTTCATTGCAGTTCTCTTAACATTCTTCATTCAGGTAGTGAAACGTTTTCTTATCTCTTTTAATTCAAGCATTATTCCAGGTGATTTAGTATACAAGTGTTATCAGTTGTCCATTGCCAGTTGTCAATGGACAACATTTATTTTTGTTGGGAATTTAGCCGCATAACTCCCTATCACCTTTAGTGACGGCATGTATGTACATCCTTATAAGCAATAAAACACAATTATCATTTTATAAGGCTTGGTAAAGATCGAGCAAGCACAAAATTATCCCTATCGATTAAAATAATTGGTGCCCATCAAAGTGCCGACACAAAAGGTTCATTGAAGCACGAGACACGTTTCATTTTCAAGTCGTTAAACACACGCGTCTAACTTTTATAAAACAACAGACGTATGTGGAATATCGATGAATCTGGTCACACAGCTAACGAGTTAATAGTGTACACGAAAATAGACCGTACAAATATTTGCGCTATTCATTAAACGGCCAATTAAAGAAATTGTATTCAGGGAGGATTGTTTGCTTGTTGCCTTTTTTGAATTGTTTGTTTTCTTTCTTTCAGTCTAAACCCACTTGTCTGGTTACTGAATGTAATGAAGTATCAAAAGCTGAAAATTTTGTACACTTTAAAATGATAAGTACGAGTAAGTCTCTGTAGTGTAGAAGTGAAACATTGTTGGCCTTCAAGTAACTTTAGGCTGCTTTTCCACCAGAGATGTGCTATGTTACATTGCTATGGATGCGTTTGATATCAACCAATCATATTCATTGGTGGGAATCAATCAATTTATTGAACCAATCATATTTATTGGATTTCACATCTTCGCAGCATAGCTGCATAGCACATCTCTGGTGGAAAAGCACCCTTGTCGAACTTTGATTGTCAAGCGAATTCAAATATAAGGCAAAAAATATCCACCGTAGTAAATTGGGATTCAATTACAAGTAATGCAATGATACTTAGTAGAACAAAAACTATAAGTTTTATTGCCAAATGTCCATTTAACTTGTTTAAGTTTAGTTTAAATACAGTAGGCAAAACTAGTTTAATCTAATTCTGTCTAAGATGGAAAAACAGTTTATGGTAGGACCTGTTTACTTGTTTTATGCAGAGCAGTTTTCTTGGCTCTTACTTCGTTTGAAGGTTGTCAACGCCATTACACTTTTGAAGTCCTGCTGTGTCTCAGTATAAATTTATACACAACAACTTTAAATAAGTTAGTAACTTTAGGTAAATTACTAATTCGGTTAAAAACATGGCGGTTGATCTTGGTTTTATTTTTTTTGTCTGAAAGATAATCACTTTTAGCGACGACGCTGTCATTTATTTGTATAATACTACATTATGTGTTTTTATTTCTTGTGTTACATTGGTGTACAAATAAAGTGTAGGTATTGTATTGATGCCTTTTTTCCATATCATTCTATCCCAGTATAAGGAAGCCTTTCCTTCTTTTTTCTTCTTGTTACAAACGAGGTTATGACTTAAAATTCCTTGCAATTGAAGTGCCTTGCAAACCACAGTTTCCAACAACCTTTTTAATATCTTAGGTTTCCAACGTTACTCTAGTATGATGCAGTTTTTATTTATTTAAATGGCTACCTACAACCTTCCCACTAAAATTTATTACAATTTATCTTCGTAGACAACTTAAAATTGGTTTCACCTGCTCGTTTGCTGGTGAATGACATACAAAAAATATAATTATTGAGTATATCAAAGACTGCGACGCCATTTATGCCCTGAATCCAGTCGATTCTTTGCTCCGAGATAATGCAGAAAGTAAAACGATTAACGAGTCTCACTGTCATTTGAACAGAATGAAATAAATGCCAACTATTTCTAGTACTTACGCGTCTCTGTAAGGTCTTCTTTACATCGACTAGAATGTCATTAAAATAGTTCTCAGCCATTCGTTTGTCGCTTTCCTATCGAGCAGTCGGCGAACTTGGTACATCTTTTTGCCACTTCAACGAACTAAGTAAAACAATTGACCATAAAATCCGTCGTACGTGTCCCTTACAAAAAGAGAAAGCTTCGGGTCCATTCTAATGTCCCGTTTCTTAGAACATAATGTCTTATTTAAGATAGGTACGACAAAAAATAAAATAGCTCGCGCCGTGAAAGAATAGGGTGAAATGGGCCATAAAAGCACTGGCCGACGAGCTAAAGACAAAAGTCGTATTGCTACCGGACGCTGAAATATTTGGACCGTTGTAAAATGCTTTATTACGACATTGTTACACATCTGCGTATTTTTCTTCACTGTGTTTTGACAGTGACACAATAGTCATTTCGGCTTCTGTATCTTGATAATGAGCCAGAAGTCCCTTAGTTGCAATATTTTTAAGGACTATTGTAATTTTATACTTTTTTGAATTCTAAGCTTTTGTCGGCTCAGCGTTAAGATGGTGCAATTAACTTCTGTTGACGGCTATTAACTAAATACTGGCATCAATTTTCGCTCTTGTTACGCAACCCTAACGCAACTCTAACTAATGCACAGCCCTAGCGCTTAGCGAGAACGTAGCAACCTGAGGAGCTGACGCAGCGTCTACGACGGCCCCCACATATCGTGGGAATGGAGGACAATCCGTGTTCTCGCATCGACTCGGTTTAACGTTTTTTAGATATAGTTAATTTTAACTGTAATTTCTTTGTTCTTAATTAAATATTAAGACCAATTTTGACTTTCTCTGCGACCTCCGGCCGCCACCCACGTAATTGGCGCAGTCGGTAGGATACTCGACAGCCGCGTCGCGTCAAGATCTCCGACTAAAAATCGGTCCGAGCTCCGCGCAGCTGCCGGTTTTCAAGCCGAAATCGAGTATCGAACAGAAAACGGGAGGAGGCCAGGGTGATCAAGACATCGATCAGCAGAGAAACCAAAATGATTATGTAAGTACCTAGATCTATCTAGAGTTGCATTCCTTTAAATATAATTTAGTTAAGTTGTGTTCCTTTAAACCTCCAAGATTTTCCATCCACGGCAATCGCGGACCCCTAGGTTAGATAGAGATCGTAGGTCCTTAGATTACGATTCTAGTAGGAATTTAGAAAGTAATTTGACACCTTCAGCAACAACGACAATGAGTGAAGCATTGGTAGATCATATATATAAGGCCCTCCGGCTACTTCCCGAGTTTGACGGGAATTCAAATATTCTCACTCGATTCATAAATTTATGTGACCAACTAGTAAAGCAGTATATGAAAAATGGTCCCGAGTACGAACTTAGTAATTTATCGCTTTTAAATGGTATATTAAATAAAGTTACGGGGCCAGCAGCCCGCACTATTAATTCTAATGGTATCCCGGAGACCTGGAGTGGTATACGGAGTGCACTAATTAACAACTTCGCTGATCAACGTGATGAGACGTCATTATATAATGATTTAGCGCTCCTCACACAGGGTTCCGCGACCCCACAAGAATTTTATGAAAAATGCCAAAATCTTTTTAGCACTATCATGACTTATATCAGGTTACATGAGACCGTCGAGACTACAATTGAGGCAAAATGCTCACTTTACAAAAAGTTAACCCTTCAGGCATACTTGCGTGGTCTCCGCGACCCCCTCGGATCGCGAATTCGGTGCATGCGACCTGAATCCATAGAAAGGGCCTTGGAATTTGTGCACGAGGAGATGAATACCGTATATATGCAGCGTAGGAATGAACAGTTACCAGAAAGAAAGCCGCAGCCCATGTCGTCACATAATGACCCAAAATCTTTTTACAACTGTCAGCCCCCTGTAGCTTTACCACGATCTCAAATGTTATTTTTACCACCCGTGAATATGCCAGGCCCCTCAAGACAATTTAATTCTCAACCCCAAATTTGGAGACCCCAAAACCCTCATTACCATGGACCAACTCATACTCAAAAAATGTTTGGTGCGCCTTTACCTACTTACAGACCACAAGGAGAAGTTTTTAGGATGCCACAATCCAAAAATGGATATCAGTCTACTACTCGTAATTTTACAGGTCCTCGGCCTATGAGTGGTGTGAGTCCTTACGTAACGAAGTCCATTCCATTTAGACCTCAGCATGATTGGACTAAGCATGGGAACCCACCACCCTCAAATTATTTCAAAACCCGAGAGCTAAATTTTAACGACTTTTATGACCAACAGTACTACTCGTATGACGGCGACTATAGTGACCATGTCGACCAATACTATTATACGGACAGTTATGAAGGTCCCGGACAAACTTATCATGTAGGCTATGAGGAACAACCCTATGACTCTGAGTGTACCCCTGCTATTGTCGAGGAGTCACATGACGAAACACCGACCGAAAATGATTTTTTTTCGGATGAGTACGCAATCAAAAAAACCAAAATAGAGATAAACTTACAGACCCAACGACATTTACCATACATACAGATAGAAAATCCACCCTTAAAATTACTCATAGATACGGGCGCTAATCAGTCATTCATAAGCCCTGAGGCAGTAGATCAATTTTTTTCTCATCTGCCATGTAACTACAGCCCTTTCGAAGTCACAAATATTCATGCAAAAACCAAAAATTATTATTCTATTACCTTGCCATGCTTTCGAGAATTTAATGAAAAAATTGACATAACTCTTTTCATATATAAGTTTCATGATTATTTTGATGGATTGATTGGCTTAGATTTATTACAAAAATTCGAGTCTAGTATCGATTTGAAAAATAAAATCCTGGTTACCCGACACTCTACAAATCCATTGTTAATGTATGATTCTAGGAACTGCAATCTGTATGAAGAAATAATACCAGCTAATACATCAAAATTAATCCGACTACCGATTAACTTTCGCGATGGTGACGTATTTGTACAGGAACAAGTCATATCAAATTGCAATATACATAACTGTATTACTACGGTAAGGAATTGTCGCGGCATTGTAGAAATTTCTAATCCGACCCGGTTTGATGTAGTTTTCTCAATGGATAGGCCAATTGATGCAGAACTTTATAACATTCAATCTAGTTATAATGAACAATCGCGTAGCCGTACCGCCGAAGTACTTTCACGTTTACGAACTGACCATTTGAATCCTGAAGAGCGAGCTAATTTAGAGTCACTTTGTTCTCAATACGCTGATGTCTTCTACTTAGAAGGAGAACCTCTTACCTTCACTAATAAAATTAAACACAATATTCGCACCACTGATGAAGTACCTGTCTACAGTAAAAGCTATAGGTACCCTTTCGTTCATAGGCAAGAGGTTCAAGAACAAATTTCAAAAATGTTAGAGCAAGGAATTATTCGCCCTTCGCAATCCGCTTGGAGCTCCCCCATATGGGTAGTTCCAAAAAAGTCGGATGCTTCTGGAAAAGCAAAATGGCGTCTTGTCGTCGATTTTAGGAAATTGAATGAAAAGACAATTGACGACAAGTACCCAATTCCGAATATTAATGATGTACTGGATAAACTAGGGAAGTGCCATTACTTTACCACATTAGATCTTGCAAGTGGATTCTATCAGGTTGAAATGAACCCAGAGGACATACCTAAAACAGCCTTTAACGTAGAACATGGACATTTCGAGTTCTTACGTATGCCGATGGGTTTAAAAAATTCTCCCTCAACCTTTCAGAGAGTAATGGACAATGTTCTCCGCGGCCTGCAAAATGAAGTTTGCTTAGTTTATCTGGATGACATTATTGTATTCGGAGTTTCTTTGCAGGAGCATATAATTAATTTAGAAAAAGTATTTAATCGTTTAAGAGAGTCGAATTTCAAAATACAAATGGACAAGTCGGAATTCCTGAAATTAGAAACTGCATATCTAGGCCACATTATTAGTAGAGATGGAATTAAACCCAATCCTGACAAGATTACAGCTATCCAAAAATTTCCCTTACCCAAGACCGCCACCGAAATTAAACGTTTCCTAGGATTACTTGGTTATTACAGAAAATTTATTCCCGATTTCGCTAGGATAACGAAACCAATGACAAGTTGTTTAAAGAAAGGTTCTAAGATAATACCAGATGACATTGACTATATTAACTGCTTTGAAAAATGCAAGATACTGCTCATTAACGACCCAATTCTACAGTACCCAGATTTTGAAAAGGACTTTATATTAACGACTGACGCATCTAACTTTGCTATCGGTGCAGTCCTGTCACAAGGCACCATAGGTAGTGATAAGCCGATAGCTTTTGCATCAAGAACTTTGAACTCGAGTGAAATTAACTACAGCACAATTGAAAAGGAACTGTTAGCAATTGTTTGGGCAACTAAATACTTTCGGCCTTACTTGTTTGGGAGAAAATTTAAAATTGTTACTGATCATAAACCTTTACAATGGGTGATGAGCTTGAAAGAACCAGGTTCAAGACTGACACGTTGGAGACTTAGGTTGAGCGAGTATAATTTTACAACGGTATACAAGCAAGGCAAAATTAATACCAACGCCGATGCCTTGTCCCGTATCGAAATCAATAATGAGGATGTAAGTTCTATAATTGTAAATCCTACTGAAAAACCTCCATCTTTATCTGGTTCTACCACCGATACAGCTGAATCCAATACTATCTCAGCTGATTCTGCTACCATCACGGCTGGTTCTACTACAATTACAGCTTCTTCTACCGGCACAGTACATACATCTTTAGAAAACCCTATTTTAGAAATTCCAATATCTGACTATCCGCTTAATAAATTTACAAGACAAATTAGTTTCGAAGTAGTAGGTGACTTGAAAAAACGACCGACAGTGACAAAACCCTTTGAGACACATACCCGCACAAACATACAGATATCTGAATCGAACCTTGAAATCGACGTCATTAATGCAATAAAAGAACACGTTAATCCTAAAATAAAGACCGGTCTAATAGTTCGTCCTATTTCGGCTATGTACAGGATTATCCCAGTAATTCAAGAAAAATTTAGAAGTTCAGCTATGAATATAGTTTTTACTAAAATAGAATTGGAAAATATAAATGATTACTTACGGCAACAGGATATCATAAAAAAATACCACGAAGGCAAAACTAATCACCGTGGTATTACAGAATGCTATTTGGCTTTAAATTCTAAATACTTTTGGCCCAAAATGAAGGATTGTATCACAAAATTCATTAATGAATGTAGTACCTGCGGCCAAGCCAAATACGACCGTCATCCTATTAGACAGAGATTAAACGTTGTTCCGCCACCAACTAAGCCATTTGAGATACTTCATCTTGATCTATTCACGGTTCAAAATGAAAAATATCTTACGTTGGTTGATGCTTTCTCGAAATACGCTCAAGCGTATCATCTAAAAGATGGCACAGCCCCAAGTGTCGTACACGCCCTTTTAATTTTTTCTACACATCATGGCCTTCCTTTGACCATAGTGACGGACCAAGGAACTGAATTCACAAATCAATTATTCTCCGAATTTATTCGACTTCATAAAATTCAACACCACAAAATTCTCGCTCATACCCCCAATGAAAATGGTATAGTAGAAAGGTTCCATTCAACTATTCTCGAACACCTACGAATAATAAGACTTGAAAAACCGAACGAACCGTTAGTTAATATAATGCCCTATGCTGTGTTAGGATATAACAGTTCTATTCATAGCTTCACCAAATGTAGGCCATTAGAACTAATAACAGGGCACTTTGACCCACGTGACCCATTAGATGTAGATCTATCTATACAACTTCTTCAACAATATCTTCAGGCCCATAAGGAAAAGATAAAAAAAGTGTACAGTATTATTAACGAAACCTCTCTTAGCGAAAGAACCCGACTTATTGAGAATAGGAATAGAAATAGAGAACCTGAAAGGGAATACGCACCTGACGATCAAGTTTTCGTGAGAAATCCATTAGCAGCTCGACAAAAATTAGCCCCACGATACACAAAAGATACGGTTCTTGCTAATCTCCCTATTCATATTTTTACGAAGAGAAATCGCGGCCCAGTAGCCAAGTCACGTCTCAAACGATGTCCTAAGAATTCCACCTTGTTACAAGAGACTACTACTGATAACGTTACTGCTGCATCTCACTCGAGGACAAGACCTGACAATTGAATCTGTAATTCTGTAATTAGTTTAGTACAACTTAGGAATATGTTAGAAAGGATACGGGAAAGGATGAAGTCTTAGATATAGACTATAGAGATTTTTATGAAGTAATTAAGTTAGGATACTTCTATTTAGATAAAAAGATAGTTATTGTAATAAAAGTTCCGATTGCCTATCCCATAAACTACGAGTTCTATAAATTATCTATTGTCCCTAACAAAAATCATGAAGTCCTGATTCCTACCTCTCCCTTTATTGCAATCTCTGGAAAAGATTCTAGTTACATAGAGACAGAATGTCCGAAGGTCAATACGTGAATTCTCTGTGAATCTAAGTTAAACAACGGACTCCAGCGCAAACCTGATTGCGTGCAGCAACTGATTTCCCACCAGGAACTTAACCAATCCTGTAAACTTACTGCAGTAACATTGGCACATGAAGCTTTCGAGGAACTCGATGAAAAGCATTATACGTTGAACTTCCCCACTCCAACTAAAGTCAAAATATTCTGTGGAAAAGAAGAGTACCGAACACTTCAAGGAAGTTACCTGGCGACCATTCCTGTTAATTGCCAACTCAAAACGTCGGACTTCACTATCTCTAACAGTAATGACCGTATTAAGGGACATGTCGTCAAAATTTTGGAAATGCCTCAGTATGATGAGTCATTCAATTAACTCTAGAATATCTCAGCAATCCCCTCTACGTCTCGAACATGTACCTGATCAAGTAATATATCACACCACAATTCCGATATGTGGAGGTGCACTTGTTGCAACAGTAATTTGTCGTCGAATCCGATCCAAACGCATCCAAATTGCGAATCCTGGAGAAAGGTTCTCTGAAACGACTGCAATTCCGAAGACAAGTGATATCAAACCCGAAGAAATAAGAGTTGACCATAAAAAGGTCTCAGCCGCTTTCTCGAAGAAAGATCTCGAATAGCCGCTGAAGTACGGGGGGAGGTGTTACGCAACCCTAACGCAACTCTAACTAATGCACAGCCCTAGCGCTTAGCGAGAACGTAGCAACCTGAGGAGCTGACGCAGCGTCTACGACGGCCCCCACATATCGTGGGAATGGAGGACAATCCGTGTTCTCGCATCGACTCGGTTTAACGTTTTTTAGATATAGTTAATTTTAACTGTAATTTCTTTGTTCTTAATTAAATATTAAGACCAATTTTGACTTTCTCTGCGACCTCCGGCCGCCACCCACGTAATTCTCTATTAAAGTTATGACGTTTTTGCTCCGAGGTAATTCTGTGGTAAGTAATTAAAACTTTTTCAGTGTTTCCTAAATACACTGTTAAATTATTTAGTATTAAGCTAGTTATTTCACAAAATAATTTCACATAAATTACAGGTTTGAATATTTGAAATAAAATTGTGAACCTTAATACGATTAAAGTTGCATAAAAATAGAAAATTATAATCTAATCTAATACAATACACCTATTACATAACTGACCGAATTCAAATATTTGACACAAATCAAAACGTAATATAAAATTGTAATTTTTAACTTTAGAAACCTTAAAAAAGGTAGGTATCATTAAAAAAAACCGGGAAATTTCGTATCACCCCACGTGTAATGTAGGGTTCCGAAGTAAGAAGTTTACCAACTATTACTCATTAACTACTTTTATGCTAATATATTCGTGATAGTTTTCCTTGTAAATTTTCATCATATAACCTATTTTTGGGATATTTTCACTTGTCCAACTACAACCGCTTAGCCAGCAGGCCCCCCCCCCTATGTGGACACTTGACTCTAACCAAAATTTGCACTTTAAATAAGTCAAATACATATTTCACAAACAGACCTCTAGTTTCAAATGTTGGTCTTCTTTTTCAACAATACTCCACACTATAGGGTACGCGACGAATAAAAAATTCATCCTCACGTTACCTGTAGGGGAGGTACCCTGAAAAAAAATATTTTCGATATTTTATTCTACGAATCTAAAGTTTTAATAAATATGTATTCCCATTCCAGATTACAGCTTTCTAGCACTAATGGTCTCGGCACTATGCTTCGGACAGACGGACGGATGAGGGACGGATGGACATGAAGAAACTATAAGGGTTCCGATTTTATCTCGGAACTCTAAAAAGGATTAGATTTTCAAAACAATATCACAATTGACGTGATATAATATTCACCAGCTGCTATAATTAAAGGTCGTAACTAATAGCTATTACCCTCGAAGTACTTACAACTTCCACACTTGAAAGATAGCGACGGCGATTACGTCAAAAAAAATCGTGTTTTGTAGTCCACATTACACATGCTGAAGCGGCAGACCAGAACCAATGTTCGTTTCGTACAAAAAACACATTTTTATTGCGCAGTAGCGATCATCGTGACGTCCTGTTTAGGCAAAATGGCCCCGATCTACCCATCATGCCCAGTAGCGTTCTATCGTCATCCAATGAATTTTAATTCGTCTATTAAATCTTGACCGTTATTTGAAGCTTACAAGTTTGAGATAGGCCCTACCGGTTTCCGCCAACATGTTCCCTCTCTTTCTACCCCACTACATGTATCTCTCTCTCGCACATCCCTTCCATCCCCACCAGGCAGCGACCCGAGCTCGGGGCTCGGAGACGATCTTATAGCATTGGCGTCCAGTTTTCCGCCACGAACAAGCGACTCCTACAGAGTCTGCTCAATTTCACTTTTAAGTTGTTACTTTGTGATTTTATTTCCAGAATTATTATTTTAGTGTCGGTTTTGATCCATAAAGTAACAAACCGAAGTTTCACGTAAGTTGTAAATGTTCTTAATATTTAACGGATTTTGCCGTTCGTTTAATTGATTAGTTTTTTGATTAAGTGTTTAGATTCTTCCTCTACTGTCTACCCCATCTTTTGTTTTTAATCTACCCTTTTTTATTCAAACTACCTTCTTTTTTTCCTTAACTACCTTCTTTTGAGTAATATTATTTACGTAACCTTTTAAATTATTGTACAAGGTTAGGTTACGTAACAATGAATTCCGAAAAACATATTGGGGAAAAAGAGCGCGCTGGCTCGTCATCGGAGCCCACGCAGCCGCCAACCACGCAGGCTACCAGCGGGGCAAAAAAGACGCGAGCAAAATACTCCAGCAGCAGTAGTTCAAGTGATTCCTCTTCAAGTTCATCTTCGGATTCTGCATCCCGGAAGAAACGATCGCGTCGTCATCGCCGCAACAAAAAAAAATAAGCGATGTCGCCGGGACGATTACCAGCTTGATAAATTAAGTCGTGAAGTTAGCGAACTACGCAAACAAATCGAACTTTACGATAATAATGGTAATTGTAGTACTTCAAATCCAATTTTCCAGGACGATATCAGTATTGACGATAATGTGAGTGGTGTTTTGTATCAACGCGACGGTTGTGAAAATGAATCAAACCTACAATTAACATTTGACCTTGGCGTTCATACAAAACTAAAGGAACCCGCAGTTCCTAAAGCTCCTGAAAACATCTTGAAGACCCTTGAGGACATTCAATATTTTAATAAAAGTGAATGGTCAGAGGTACGCTATGCAGAGGTGCAGAAACTGTATAACCACACTCCCGGGTTTATTGATTTGGAAGTTAACGAAGAGATCAAAGCCTATGACTCCCTTCGCCACTTGACGTATGCAGACAAAGCTTACGCTGCATTAACCTTTTGTGTATTAAAACAGCGAGAGACGTTACAGTCTAGCCTGCGAGAGCTCCTATTATGGGCTCGTGACCGAAATGACTTGTGCATGGAGGGTATGCGTGAAAAATTAACAGAATTGTTTTCTAACGGTGAGTATGCTAAACTATCATCAGATTTGCTACAACTTGTGTGCGGCCATAGAGCAGAAGTTATACAGATGCGCCGTGATGGCATCACAAATATGGTACGTGATCCACTAATTAAATCTGCTTTGAAAAAGGTACCGCCATCTAATCGTTATTTGTTTAGTCCGGAAGTATTCACGTCTGCACTAGAGAAAGCAGGAGGAGTTAAAAAGGCCTTTTTACCTCTCAAGTCAAATAATGGACCTGCTGCGCAAGCAGGGACAAGCAAGACTGTACGCCACCCCTCGCAGGGGTCGGCTTATTTTTCTGGACCCTCGCAGGGACCAAATACCAGGTGTTGCACCCATGTGCCCCATCACTCAACTTATCAAAGTTTTCAACCCTCGCAGGGTTGCTACCATAATAACAACCGACCCTCGCAGGGATACGGTCAAAATAATTCGGACCGTCGCACGGCCCATAACCATAACTCGAGGGGCACATTTCGCCCCCGAGGCGGACAGCAGGGTAGCAGACCCTCTGACCAAAGTAAAGGTATTCGAAAGCGTAACGGAGGTGTCACCGAGTACAATTCAAATAAAAAACGCAAGTATTGACTCAAAAACGTTCAGGGCAGGTCGATTGGCAAATTTTTTAATACGCTGGAAAAAATTGGGAGCGCCCAAGTTTTTATTGCAAATTCTAAAGGGGTATCGCATACCCTTTCGCGAAATACCTCCCTTGATCATACCACTCCAATGTTCAGGAACAAGTTCATATCAGACGGAGGTAACCGAATCGATGACTGCAGTAATAGCCCAAATGAAAGAGCAAAGGGTGTTGGAAGTAGCTCAACGCTCCCCAAGTTTTCTATCAAGGATGTTCCTTGTGCCAAAAAGCGATGGCTCCGACCGACCCATCTTCAATTTAAAAGCCCTGAACGAATTTGTTATAACCGAACCTTTCAAGCTGATAAATATGTTCAGAGTGCCAGATTTCATACAGCCAGGCGATTGGCTTTGCAAGGTGGATCTCTCTCAAGCCTATTTCCACCTGCCAATAGCTCGAAGCCACAGGCGATTCCTACGTCTGGTTTACAATGGAGAATTACTCCAGATGACGTGCCTTCCTTTCGGGCTCAGCACGTCCCCAAAAATATTTGCTTCGTTGACCAATTGGGTAGCCCGAACTCTCAGAGAACAAGGGTTGAGAATACTGGTGTATCTCGACGATTTTTTGGTAGCTCATCAGGACCAACAAACTCTGAGAGCTCATGTCCAAATACTACTAGACAGATTACAGTATCTAGGGTGGACCATAAACTACAAAAAATCTATTGTGATACCGCAAACAAAAATAACATTTCTGGGAATATGCTGGGACCCATGGACCAACATAAAATCACTCCCAGACGAAAAAGTGTTTCGGCTGATCAAAACGACTACTGCCTTGGCCAGTCAACATCAAACATGTCTAAAAAATTTGCAAAGTTTGGTCGGTGTCATGAACTTCGCAAGTTTTGTGATACCTCACGGAAGACTGCATTTTCGAAACCTGCTATTGCTTCTGAACTCCCGGTTAGACTTGCCACCTCTCAAAACATTTCCCCTATCGAAAGAGGCAAACAAAGAATTGGAATGGTGGCTTCAAAATTGCCGCCAATCCTCGCCGATCCACTTCGCACCACCATCCCATTACCTTACTACGGATGCGTCCGATGTAGCATGGGGTGCCCAACTAGATGGGCAATCGATATCGGGAACTTGGAACGACCAAGAAAAGATCTTACATTGCAATGCGAAAGAAATGATCGCTGTCTTGAGAGTTATTCAAATGTACGGTCAACTTCTACACAATTCATCAGTGCTAGTTCAATGCGACAATCGCACAGTTGTTGCCTACTTGAGAAACGAGGGGGGCACTCGATCCATTCCCCTATTAGATCTGTCGATCAAAATATTCCAACTCTTGGACTTACATCGAATCCATTTGATGGCACATTACATCCCCGGCAAATACAACAGCCACGCCGACAGTCTGTCGCGTCACAACGCTCCGCCAGAATGGCATCTAATGCCCAAATGCACGGAGATCATTTTCAAAAAGTTTGGAACTCCAATGATCGACCTATTTGCATCCGAGAGAGCTCACGTTGTGCACAATTACGTCTCACTAGATCAGAACGATTGCCAAGCTCTTTACCACAACGCCTTTTCCCAAACATGGAATTATCCTCTGGCGTGGGTCTTCCCGCCGCCGTACCTGATTCCGAAAGTCCTGTGTCACCTCAACTCGGCAACGGGAGTTTACTTAATGGTAGTCCCCAAGTGGGATCGCGTTTTCTGGCGCCCAGATCTGAAAGCTCGAGCAACAGCAGCCCCATTCACTCTCCACAACCTAGATCGTCACCTGATCGATCTAGCAACCGGGTTACCACCGCCACGCTCGCAGGAAATAATTCTGGAGGTTTGGAGAGTTGGGGGTGGTCAGGGAGCTTAACGGACTGGAATGAAACCCAGCTAGAACTTTTGCGAGCTGCCTGGCGACCATCTACCCGCAAGGTATATAAATTGGCATGGAACAGGTGGCTTACTTGGTCAAAACAAAATGATACCGATCCTATACATCCGACTGGCTCGGTCTTGGCTAAATTCTTAGCTGATTTACATCTTATTCATAAATTTTCTTACAACACCGTTTTGTTACACAAATCTGTAGTTGCTACGCTATGCAACGACGATACTTCTGGAAAGCTAAGTACGCACGTATTGGTGAAACACATTTTAAAATCTATATCTTTACAAAAGCCAAAAGTGGCCCAAAAACCATCTATTTGGGACATTGATATTCTAGCAAAATTTTTAGAGAACAGGATCATTGACGAAAACAATCCCTTTTCCGTTTGTAGCCACACAGCTACTTTGTTACTGCTATGTTCAGGCAGACGAGTACACGACTTGACTCTATTAGCAGTGGATCCAGACCATTTCGTTGAACATAACGACAGTATTGTACTATGGCCTGTTTTTGGTTCGAAAACCGATACCGCTAGTCACAGGCAATCGGGCTGGAAGTTATTTTCAAATGGTAACATTAAGAATCTAGATCCTGTGTTTTGGGTAAAACGTACGATCACCATTATGGATCACAGACGTAAACTATCTAAATGTAATAGTCTTTTTGTTAATTTAAGAGGCCAGTTTAAAGCCGCCTCGCGTACTGTGATTGCAGGGTGGGTGAAGTCTGTCCTAACAGAAGCTGGTATCCTCTCAACACCTGGAAGCCTACGCTCCGCAGTAGCCTCAAAAAATTGGTCTAACAATTTTCCCTTGGACGAAATTTTAGCAAGAGGAAATTGGCGATCTAGTAATACCTTTGCGCGTTTTTACAGACGTGAGATAATATCAGCCTCTGTTAGTAATAGCATCACTACACTATTTAATTCTGTTCGATAATATCATTATAATTTTATTATTGTTAATTTTTTATTTTTATTTTTGTTTTGATTGCGAATAGATCAATGGCCTTAGTGCCTTTGGACTTATTTTCTATTATATTATTTACCTTAATATGTTAATTACATAAACTAAACTAATTGATTGTCCACTTACTATCTCTCTCAATTTGGATAAACCAAATAAATTAGTGTATAAGTACAATAATTAAGTACCTACTTGTATTACCAAAATACATTAAATAATTGTAATTTGTAAATTATATAATTATAAGTTATTAATAATTAAAATATACACCTTTATTTCAGAGCTAAGTCTTTTTGTTATACCAGAACAATTATTTAACTATAAATTAGGTATCATAACTGTATCAGCACATTTTATCATCTCTCACATTGGCGTCCCCCACCAGGCGATAACAAACACGTCTCAAACTTGTAAGCTTCAAATAACGGTCAAGATTTAATAGCAGCGTTTTACCTTACAATAAAACGCATATTAAATACTTACCTTATTTGAAGCTTACATTCAATTCCTGCCTGGTGTTTTCGACACAATGCTATAAGATCGTCTCCGAGCCCCGAGCTCGGGTCGCTGCCTGGTGGGGATGGAAGGGATATGCGAGAGAGAGATACATGTAGTGGGGTAGAAAGAGAGGGAACATGTTGGCGGAAACCGGTAGGGCCTATCTCAAACTTGTAAGCTTCAAATAAGGTAAGTATTTAATATGCGTTTTATTGTAAGGTA
Source organism: Thymelicus lineola (assembly GCA_963932265.1). Classification (NCBI taxonomy): domain Eukaryota; kingdom Metazoa; phylum Arthropoda; class Insecta; order Lepidoptera; family Hesperiidae; genus Thymelicus; species Thymelicus lineola. Next base: position 5,019,436 of record OZ010693.1, on the reverse strand, counting down.
AAACGCTGCTAATATTTCGCAAATCTCAGAGTTTTCTTACGAAATTGAACCTGAGCATGACCGAAACAACTGTAATCTATAGGTATTCGCGCTCGATACGGACCAAATTTTATGTTAAGATATGTGCCCGGCAAGTAATCGAAGATTCACGGCCCAGGCTTAAGGATGTTAGATTTACAATTGGAAAGGTACTCACACTTACAGGATAACAGGGAAACACCACACGATACACTGCGTTAAGATTTTCTTCCTTGGATTAGGGTTTTCTTGACTTTCCCCGCGCGGGTGAAGTTTCTAGCCGGCTGGCGCAACGGTTGAGTTCGAACTGCTTGGCGGCATTTGACGTTTGATATATGTCACTCACTGTCTTTGAGTTCTGACAGCTCTGACAGGCGTCGAAATGATGGCGAGTGGTGTGTGGAAGGGAGCAGGGGGAAGGAATTAATCCTAAAGCCTGTTCAGTAGCGTTGGGACTAAAAAAAGGTCATCGGCAGTTAATTTTATGTCCAAAAACTAAGGAAACGCTTTTTTTCTTTAGGTTTGCCTCTTCGATGCATCGAATAAAAAGCATTGATGCATACTCAATGTTGACATATTAAAAAAACATCGGATTAAATCGATGTTTCGATACTTCACATCGAGTGTAACATCGAACATCGATGTATATCGTACATCCCTACTTGACACTTGTGTTTCTAACCTAACTTTCTGCAGTACGAAATTTCATTTCATTTGTTTTAATACGAATGTAGCGCACATATCAACTCGGAAAGGGATCGGCACCGGATCGCCTCGCCGTCAACCTAACGTAAGCGCGTTATAACCGACCAACAGCTCCAAATCGACTCGACTACGGCCAGGCGACGCCGCGCTTACGGCTCGCCGGCCGCTGGTTGACGGAATGAATGACAGCTGCAGCAGTTCGCCGACGCAGCGGTAGCCGCGGCCCGCGGCGCGGCGCGCGCACGAGGAAACGGAAAGTCGAAGGATAGCGTACGGTGAGACGTAAGCGCGGGTACGGCAAGTCGTCCACGCACCGTACCGCGGTTCGTGAGCTTGTCTCGAGGCGAGGCGATTACGTTACGAATCCGATAAGTGTGCTTTACAGTAGGGAGTTTCATACAAAGAATACTGACATGCAAGAGTTGATACGTTTACGAGTTGATATGTGTGCTACTACCATAAATCGATCATCAAATAATAACTATTGCGTTTGCTATCAATGTATGTATGTACGTGAGTTAATAATATGGATATCAACTTGCGCTGTTCCTTCCCTACTTGTGACCACGATTCCAGCCAAAACTCATCTCCGGGAGTTTCGTTTCACAGGTATTCATATATTGTTAACATTTTCAAAATGTCAGTTTAAGTAAATAATGAAGCTATTATAAGTTATATTTTAATGTAGTTTTTTAATAATGTGCTTTGGAGGCAATTTCTTCAATGAGCCATCGGTATAATTTTTTAAGTTAAAATAGCAGTTTTATTCTATTGGGTTAGCCATCAACCCCTCTTTAAGAGGAAGCTCTAAGCCTCAAGAGTAGAGAACCATTCTCGGTAGTGGGCCATAGGTTGAAGCCACACCAAGCCACATACTTACAGTGTTGTTATTAAGAGACCAGCAAAGAATTGCTGGGCTTGCATATTAAGTGGCTCTGATACTGCAACTGTATTAAACTGTTTGTTCATGCTGTAGAGTACCCGAGGAGCTGTCTCTACGTACAGCATGGATGGAGGCACTCGGGCAGACGGACTGGGAGCCCGAGCCGGGCAGCATTATATGCTCCAAGCATTTCCTCATAGTGGACTTCTTGGAGACTACAATGGAGCATCAGCTACAGGCAAGCACTGTGCTCGACAGACTCAAAGTTTGTATCATTTTCTTATATCTGAAGCTCCTATCATACTCTGACATGTTCAGTATTTCTAATGCTACTCTTGTTTTTTACCTGACTGAGAAGAAAGGGTTATGTTTTTTGTGTGTATCTTGTATGAATGTGTGTAATATTCTTTATTACCTGATATCTTCGAAATCGCTGGACATATTTATATAATTAAGATATCACTAGATACGTCTTGACAGCTCAAGTGTTCTTAGATAAGTGAAATTAAAAATAACAAATATGGTGGATTGGAGATGCCATTGTTTGAAATGTCAAAAAATAAATGGAATAATGCAATAAGGGTTTTATTATAAATTAAAGAGCTCACCATTTCATAAAGGTATATCAAGATAACTGTTTTGATAGGTGGCAGGTTTTTTTTCATTCTTTAAAATTATGTTCATTGCTCATGTTACCATTGTTTAATTGCAGAATGATCTGGAACATGACGATTTAATGACACCGTGCTATGTGAAGGTAAGATTTTATACATTTATTGTTCCTTGTTTTGCGCTGATGCTACTAAGTTTTAACTAAGTGGTACAATTCTTTTATTGTGTCATCATAAGGTTTTTAATGCAAACCTCTGCGGTTCATTACCAGGCTATTAAAGTGATAGACAGCCTCCATCAGAAATGATTTAACACCCTTGGCTTATTGTGTTTGCCCAAAAAGCCAAGAGTTAAACTCATGTACCATGTGTTGGTAGTTGGTACTCACACACCACAAAATGGTAACACACCACAAAACGAATTCAAGAAGTTTTACAGTGCTATTTGTTTTTACGATTTTTTTAGGTTATAATGTTACTTATTTATTAAAAATATAATTTCTTAATTCCCCAGGTGTGCAGCATATGTTTTGCAACAGACTGCAAAATTTACCCGATGATACGTGACTTGCCAATAGAAACTTTCAAAAAACGTGTAAAGACACAATTGTTAGGCAAGGGATATTATAGTGTAGACGAGTATTTAAATGACAAAGACGCATGGAAATGACCAGCTCTGCAACCAGTTCCGCTCAGAATAGTAAATACTTTTGTATTATTATCTTTTTTTGTAATATTTTTTAAAAGATGTGCTGAGGAGTTTCTTTAGGCTTTTCTTCTCCTCCACGATAAAGCACCTTCCGAAAAGCCAAAAAATGACGTGCATAAGTGTATCAGTGATACCTATATGAATAAAATATTTTGACTTTGACTTTGATGACATCTTTTAGGGTCTTGAATGCGGCGTATGAAACATTAACTGGAATCATGGTAAATATTTTTAAATACACACATCTCTCCCAGCATGATGTATGTTACAAGTGGCCTCAACCATGAAGTATTATATACATAATTATGTAATGTATATGATTGAGGAGTCCATTGTGTACTAGTCTACCAGGGGTGTGAACAGTGAAGTGATTTGTTGTCAGACAGCAGACGAAGAGCACTTGCCCCGGTACCTGTGCGCCGGGTGCGCCGACCGACTGATGAACTGCGCTCGCTTCAGGCGCAGGAGCTTGCGGGCGCACTTGATGCTGCTGGACGTCGTCAGGAGACACGGACAAGTGAGTGTTGTGTTTAAAAACCCAACAAGAAGGGAAGCTGGGGCGAGCTTCCTTTTGTGGAAAAATCGGAGTCTTGTAATGTCCCCTTTTAAAAAGATGTGAAATATTGAAATATTTTTGCCAATCCTTTTGATTTTCAATTCAAAATTTTAATATTTCAATAGATTTACTGGTTTATATGTTGTTTCAGATAACTGTAGAGTTAATACGATCTGAGTTACAGATCCATAATCCATTCAGTTCTGATCCAGCAGAAAAACCAAATGAAGAAAATTTTGGCTTTGATACTGAGGATTTAGAGGAAATAAATAAACTGACGGACGCACGAACGGACACGCCACTCGAAAAAGTTGATGTGTATGAAGAAATTAATAATATTAAATCTGAAGAAGACTATGAGATTGACCATAGTCAAGTTAATAGCGAAAATATAACTGATGATATGATAGATATCATTGTGAATGAAGTTAAGATAGAAAATGACAGAGTTGGTGTGAGTCACGAAGAGGATTTTAATGCTTCTACATCTAAGTCAAATGACGATATTGAAGTAGATGGTGTAAACAGCTATGATCCGATCAGTCAAGACGATCGTGGCGTATGTTCATCTGACTTAGAGGAAGATACTAAGGTTGATATCGTTAACATTGACAACGACGGTATTATCAATCAAGATATTGTAAATGATAAAGTCATATCCAATAAGAACTTAGAGCACATCACACACACTACCACATTACACAACGTTGATGGGCGGCAGTGGACCATCCGCGGACATCCTGCTCCCGCGGGCCCGTGGCCGTGCGTCCAGCAGCCAGCATCGTCTTCCCCGACGTTACAGCCGGAATGAGATATTACCGACTGCTATGGCTACAGCATATAACTGATGACGTACGTTTCACTTTATCTTTACCACGATGTTTTCACAATTTTTGCCTAAATTTCTCCTTGATTTTGAAAAAATATGAGTAACTTTTAAAAAAGAGCCCTCAATCCACACGCACACACGTAGTCCTAGTAATGCCATCTGTTTGAAAACAGCGAGAACTTATTCAAGGATCTAACAAAACGTAAACCAAGTGTCTCATTACTTTTGTGCCAACTCAATATATAGTACAAAGGGCGAAATTATAGTACAAAATCCCACCCTGGCTGTGAGCGAACTAATAAAGCGGCGGCGTATGCGTAGTTATGTAGTCTAATTGGGGCTCTTTATTCGATACGACGTTTATGTCGCGACACGCTGCTCACAGCGGCCTTCCGACATTACAATATAGTTGGTAAATATTTTATTTATTTGAGTTCTTATAACACTGTTAATTTAAATTACATTATTAGATTTAACTTAAATTATGATATTAATATTGTATTTTATGTATTCTAATTATTATTTCTGTTCCAGGTTTTTATTTCAGGTTCGCGGAGGAGTACGCCACAAACATATTTAAATTGTGTTATATATTAAAAGAACATTTACATATTATACAAAAACCTTTATTAGTTCCTTGATTTACAAACATTCTTACAAATTTTTAAAAATAAATTAAATAGTAATTATCATAATATATATACATTTTCTTACACATTTAAACATTACATTTTAATTTATAATGATTATATTTATGCAACGAGTGATATAATCATAAATAATTTGCCAATTTAATTGTGCGTATTTCAAACGCACATTTGAATATGGCAAAAAATATTTACAGAATTGCGAGAGATTGCGACTTTTTGTTTTCAATATCTGGCGACTGACACACACAAATACGTGACCCTACAATCCGCTGCTAGTTGTCAATATGGTTGTCATACACACATTGTGAAAAAGTGAATTCACGTCATTCGTAACATTTCTTTTCAAATGTTCTATCTTGCTTTTGTTCTATAATCTCAGATATTATATAGATACTAGCTGACAGGACGAACTTCGTATCGCCTAACAATCATATTAAAAAATAGGGGTTGGTGTTAGTAGAGTGAAAATTTAGGGTTGTATACAGCATGTTTTTATACACAAGATAAATACTTCAGCAGGACGTTTTTTTCACGATTCTCAGCCCGAATATGTAAGAAAAATATGGCCTTAATTTTTAACCAAATTATCCTTTAAAATACAGTAATCATAGACACCGTGGTTGAGCAAGCGTCAACCTTATTTTACGATACATGAATGAATTTCGCAATGCTTTGTATTCGCCGCTATTAACGAAGTTAGGTTTTATGGCACCGCCGCGATCATGCCGCCAAAGGTACCGCCACGCCACATAATACGCCGCGCCGGCGTTTACAAAGGTAAACACGCCGCCTTTCGGCTTTTCGTAAAAGCCGCACCGCCCGCGCCGCTCGCTTCGGCTGTCCCGCCCCCTGCGTCTTGCCGTGCGTAAGCAATGTACACAAGTCAGTTCACAAACAGTCGTACCGTCGCGTGTCGTGAGCGCAGCAGTGCGTGCGATATTAATTACTGGTATTACGATTTATTTTATTTGTTAAAGAAGTTGTGTAACAATCGGTTTAGTGTCAGTGTGTGGACCGGTGTTTTAAACAACTGTTTATTAAGTCCGTACCGACGGAAGATTTGATAGTGCATCATTAATGATTTATTAGGTATTTTAACAAGCGTGGTGGATTAAATGTTAGACGATGTGCCGTTAATTTATCACAGAAATATGTGTTATCAACACGACGAAGCGCCTGCACACTATCTGGTCCGAGTATGTGAGTTTTTAAATACCATTTCCAATTTTTAAGGTATGCCAGAACTAATCAATTTTGTATTAAATGTTTGCCTATTTTATGTTAGATATTTGCTTAGTAGGTAGATACATAAATATTTTTGCCTGTTCTAAGTCAGGGTTTAAGAATTTAAGGGAAAAGGAATCATAGGTACTTACAAGTCATTCACGTAGATCGCGAGATCGACGCGCTGCTAGGGCGTCCATACGTTTTGAGATTTTTCGTATTTAGTTTGATATTATTATCTCTGTGATTTATGGGTGTTTTAATTTATTTCTTTGTTTATTTGGGATCTCAACGCGAGCCAAACGTCCCCCGAGAAACTTCCCTCGAATTAAACTGACACCCTGTATATTTATAATGCTACATTATAAAAAAAATCGGTCAAGCCGTTTCGGAGGAGTATGGTAACTAACATTGTGACACGAGAATTTTATATATAAGATTATTCCTATAATATAAAATATTTTTTATAATTGTGTTACGTTTTAATTGACCATAACATTCCCAACTAAAATGCTTTGGCAATATATCATTGTTAGCAACACTATCAAATGGTGTAATAATACAGGCTGAGTTTTTTTTTAATCAAGTAGTTCGATTCCTGGCCAGGAATATTAATTTCTCAAAAATCGATTGATGCAGTTTTAGTTTATATCACAAAATTGGCCCCAAGATTCCTTTGACCAGTATTCGCTATTTTTCATAGCTTCGATAGCGTGTATTATTACTACGGCAATATTGATTCACAAAAAAAAATACATAATAGACTAATACTAACTTAATAACATAGTTGGTTCATCAGAAAACCGCGTGCCATTGAACAGCATTACAGCAATGTCTATGTACTGGCAACATTTGTGCGTTTGAGTTGTCAATGTAGTCCTTTAAAATGTCACGATAGTAACTGACATTTGTCAAAGTCAAATCATTTGACAATGCACATGCAGTATAGAGGGTAAGCAGAGCCTTCTCTGTGTATGAAGTGTCCGTAAAAACGCGTTCAATAACGGATGGCGCTGCGGTAGCCTAGGATTTATTGAACTCAGCAAACTTCACTCCGCAACTCCGTCTACAAACTACGTTCATATGTCATAGTGTCATATATTGTCATAGTGGTAGGTACTAGACACGGATATATTAGTCCAACTTAATCGAATTTAATCGAATATTTATGTTTAGGTTCGTAGATATAGTTAAAAATGGTAAATTCAGTTATTGGGTTCCTGTACATCGTTTCAAAAATAGGAACAAGTTGTATTATCTGTATGCTGAGAAACAATACAATTTTTCAATTTTTTTTTGTTAGAAATTATTCTAAAATTTTTAAAATCGTTTGCACTCAGGTGAAGTCAATGTACTTAAAGGATTAAATTCCATTTTTTTTATGTGCACGCTAAATTTGCCTCTCGTATAAAATTTCAACTACCAGGTCTGCTGGAATAAATTTTATTTTGAAATAAGCAGTGCCTATGTACTATAGATTTAAATAAAGTTTTAATTTAAGTTTATTCGTGTACATAAAATTTTTAAATAAAAAATAAATAAATAAAATAATTAACTCGGAGAACAAAATGAAATCAACTTGGAATATAATTAGTAATGAGAACGGGAACACAAAATCCTGTGACTTCAGTTACGAATTAAAAATTAATGAAAAAATAATTACTGCTGATAAAGACGCGGCAAGCGCATTTGAAAATCACTTCCGTAAAGACGCGTGGCGTGTCGAAAAATTACATTATTGTTATTTTGTGAAGGGAAACTTATGTCTTTTTAGATGTCTTTTTGCTTGAAGTTCTTTACTAAATGTCTTTTTACAAATATCACATGAATATTTTTTCTCTCCAGAATGTATTTTTAAATGTCTTAGCAGATGATGTTTCTCACAAAATGATTTTATACAAACATTGCATGAATATGGTTTCTCGCCGGAATGTATTCTTAAATGCCTATGTAAATGATGTTCACGGCTAAACGGTTTATTGCAAACATTGCATTTAAATGGTTTCAAATGAATTCTTAGATGCGATCGAAGATTATTATTATCACTAAAGGTTTTTTTGCAAACATCACATGCATGTGATTTCTCAACTGAATGTATTTTTAAATGCGATGGTAATACACTTTTACGAGAAAATTTTTTTTTGCAAATATCACACGAATATGGTTTCTCAACACAATGTATTCTTAAATGTGAATGTAGATGATGTTCACGTCTGAATGCTTTTTTGCAAACATCACATGTATGTGGTTTCTCACCAGAATGTATTAATAAATGGTTCTGCAAATTCTGTTTCTGTCTAAAAGCTTTCTTGCATAAATCGCATGAATATGGTTTTTCACCAGAATGTATTTTCATATGAGTAATCACTGAGCTTTTATGCTGAAATAATTTTTTACAGACATTACAGCAATATTCTTTCTCAAAATGTGTCCGGACATGATGTTTGAGATTACTCTTATGATCAGTCTTATAATCACACATATCACAGTGATATGGCTTATCGTTTGCAGCGTGCCATTTCAAATGTTCCATCAACTGAATATCACTGTCAGTTTGATACGGACATATGTCACAACGTAACGTATCATCATTGAAGGGTCCGTCAGCTTCCGATGTCTGTTGTTTGTCAATCTTCAATTCATATATATCTCGCAGCGTCTGCGTCACTTTCTTAACTTTTCCTTCCACTTCTCGTGTAAGAAGAGTACCTTTACCTGTGTAAAAAATACTTGGTGTTAATTAACTCAAATTCTGATAGATACTGAATATAAAGAAATATGTATTCGTATTGTGATCGTATTGCAATTCTTAAATACAACTTTTTTTCTAAGACTCCGTGTTCCTCTGTAAAACCTGAGCTGCAAAATCGTCTAATAGAGTTAGATCGACAATCGATTTATTATTGAATAATAAATCGATTGTGAGACAACAAAACTTGTGGTGGCTTATAAGTTTTAACAATATCTTTGTAAAAAACGGCATTCCCCGTTTCATATTGACCATTCAGTTAAAATTTATCTTCCTTATTGGATTTTTACCAATGTTAAATCTATCTGCTAACGAGAAAGATTATTATTTGAATAACGAGACACAACATTGTTTACACTATTTTATGAATCAATGTTAACACCGCAATGCCCGCATAGTTGTTAATATGATGCGGCAAATTGTTAATGTAAATAGAAATAAAAATTAACCCAGATTTGAGCCCTGAGGTACTCCCATCACAAGTAATTCCGGAAAATTGTTATCATATGTCCCTAATTGGTTTAATTTCTTTCGATAACTTTGTATTGTCAATTTATATTTGATCTATTTTTAATCCCCGAAACAACCAGGGTGTTATAAGTTTGACGTGTCTGTATATCTGTGTGTCTGTATATCTGTCTGTCTGTGGCATCGTAGCTCCCAAACGGATAAACCGATTCAGATCCAGTTTTTTAATTAAATTGTCACCTTTCCAAATCATTGACCAATTATATAAATAGATAAAGGCTTCGTAAAATATAAAGTTTGGAGAAAATGTGACCTTATTTTCTATATTAACATAACAAACATATTACGCTCACGATGTTAAAGAAGTGTGGATTGCCCCACAGGAAGTTTCTTATTTTATTGAAATGTAATAAGGCTGTAATGCAATATATGGCTTCAAAATCGTACGTTATTTTATTTAAAATGTTCAAAAAATAAAATTTCCAATTACCTATGAATTCAAATGAGTGCTGACTCTCCATATTTTCCACCAACTTCTTGTTGGATGTAATTTCATCATTAACAATATTTTGATTAATAATAACATCGTTATCAACATTATCTTTGTTATTTTCATCAATATCTTCTGTTAAAATGAATGAACACACACTAACATTGTCTTGTTTGATCGTATCATTAGTTGCTATAATACTACTGACGACAATATCTTTTACTAAGTTAGATGAACACAAGCCATTAACATCCTCTTCATAGTTCAAATCATTATTTTCCGTCTTAACCTTCTTCACAGTCATATCATTTGTTCTATCTTCACTATTATAGCTGTAGTCAGTTCCATAACCTATTTCGAGCTTAATGTCATTTAAATTTTTATCGTCACCAGTATCTTCTAGCCTCGTGTCACCTCCTGCGTCTTTTACTTTATTTATTTCCTCTAAATCTTCATTATCAAAGTCAAAATATTCTTCATTTGGTTTTTCTGCTGGATCAGAACTGAATGGATTTTGGTTTTGTATTTCAGATTGTATTAACTCTACAGTTATCTGAAACGACATATAAACCAGTAAATCAACCCATTAATGGCACACTACTGGGCACGGGTCCTTCTTCTTGAGAAGGCCTAGAGCATACTCCACCAAGCTGCTGCAGTGCGGATTGTTGGAGGGGTTAGTGGCCAACCCGAGTGTCGGAAGTTTTCAAACCACCCAAGGGCCTCCGACATGGCTTAACGACTGTTATCTTATGATAACAAACGGGACCGACGGCTTTACGTGTCCTCCGAAGCACGGAAGCGCTCAAGAATTTTTTGCCACTAGCGGTCACCCATCTAACTACCGATCGCGCCCGCTGTCGCTTAACTTTGTCGATCACTCAGGATGGCTATGAGTGCTTTTAAATAAAGTAAATCTTTTGATTTATCAAAATTTTGTATTGATAATTTAAAAGATTGGCGAAAATGTTTCAATATTTCACATATTTTTAACCCTTAATCAGGCGCGTGGGGTGCCACATACCCCACTGCATTTTATGTAATTGAGAACTTTTTGATTTTAAAAGTTATCGCACTAATCTTCTAGCTAGCTTCATAAACGCACCTTACCTTCGAATTCTAGTCGCGAGCGGCGCTCGGTTGTCCACGTTGTGCTTGAAGAGCACATCTGGGGTTTTATACACCCCATGTGACTATTTACGTAGATTAAAAAACCGGGTTCGTATTTTTTTCTTATGGTATGTTTTAGTAATATAATAATTGTTAAAAGCTGTATGATGTTGTATTATTATTTTAGTTTTTAGGTTAGTTTTATAATGCCAAATGCACTAAATAACAACCAGATCGTACAGCAGCTGGAAGAAGAGGAGGACGATTGATTCAGAAAACGAACAATATAACTCAAATGGCATTTTTGAAGCAGTTGGCTGTAGAATTGGTAAAACTACTTCAGTTAACCAGGGCTAGCATACCTACCTAACCGACACATTTGCAAAAAAGTCTAAAACCCAGGTTGGAGAATGAGGAAGATTCTGGTGCTTTCTGGAGCCAGTCAATCTACTTCATATAAAAGGTGTCATAATTGCCCTAGAAAGAAGGACAGAAAAACATAGACAACCTATTCAAAATGAAGGAATAATGTATGCAATGCTCACATGACAAAAGTTTGTGTGCCAAATATGTGACGAACAAAAATATGCTTTTAACATTTACTATTTCTATAGTTTTATTACTTTGTTTTTTCTAAAAAAAATGTTTATACTTTTGGCTGAAACATAGGTCAATTATGATCTCAATGAATAAAGTCTGACTTTGCATGTATGTATTTAATGTTTTATTTAAAAAAAAAAAAAATTACATAAACAAAAGCGGGGTGCTCCACACCCCACGCGACTACCTACGTAAGTTTTTAGGCGCGCTAATTAAAGGTTAAAAGAGCCTCACATTACAGGACTCCGATTTTTCCACAAAATGAAGCTCGTCCTAGCTTGCCTTCTTATTAAGTTCTTAAACACAACACTCACTTGTCCGTGTCTCCTGACGACGTCCAGCAGCATCAAGTGCGCCCGCAAGCTCCTGCGCCTGAAGCGAGCGCAGTTCATCAGTCGGTCGGCGCACCCGGCGCACAGGTACCGGGGCAAGTGCTCTTCGTCTGCTGTCTGACAACAAATCACTTCTCTGTTCACACTCCTGGTACACTAGTACACAATGGACGCCACAATCATATAATTATACATATATAATAATACTTCATGGTAGAGGCTACTTGCAACATACTACATGCTGTGAGAGATGTGTGTACTTAAATATAAGATACTTTTACCATGATTCCAGTTAATGTTTCATACGCCGCATTCAAGACCCTAAAAGATGTCATCGGGTAAATTTTGCAGTCTGTTGCAAAACATATTCTGCACACCTGGGGAATTATGAAATTATATTTTTAACACGTTCGTTACATTACAGGGTTTACAAAATCCCGTGCAGAACTTTTGTTTTGTGCAGTGTCAAAAATCGTGCTCTTTCACTGTGTGCGGGAGACTATAACGTCCTTAAGTTGTATATGTATGATAAAGGCAAATATATTATACATCTTTGATTCTCGCTTAACATTATGACCTAAAAAACTCTGAAAAGCAAATAGCACTGTAAAACTTGAATTCATTTTGTAGTGTGTTGGTACAGAACCTATGGTACATGAGTGTAACTCTTGGCTTTTTGGGCAAACACAATGTGCCAAGGGTGTTGAGTCATTTCTGATGGAGGTCCCTGGGCTGTCTATCACTCAGCCTCATTTCAATGGTACTTTTGCATGAACATTTATTTTTTTTTAATTCATATAGGTATCATTGATACACTTATGCACGTCATTTTTTGGCTTTTCGGAAGGTGCTTTGTCATGGAGGAGAAGAAAAGCCTAAAGAAACTCCTCAGCACATCTTTTAAAAAAAATATTACAAAAAAGATATTATCATACAAAAGTTTACTATTCTGAGTGGAACTGGTTGCAGAGCTAATCATTTCCATACGTCTTTGTCATTTAAATACTCGTTTACACTATAATATCCCTTGCCTAACAATTGTGTTTTTACACGTTTTTTGAAAGATTCTATTGGCAAGTCACGTATTATTTTTGGGATTTTATTATAGAAATTTTATACCCTGTTTTACTGAGTTTTATACCCTGGTTCATTAACTGCAAAGGTTTTTAATGCATTCTGATGACACATTAAAAGAATTATACCACTTAGTTAATTTAGTAACATCAGCGCAAAACAAGGAAGAATAAATGTATAAAATCTTACCTTCACATAGCACGGTGTCATTAAATCATCATGTTCCAGATCATTCTGCAATTAAACAATGGTAACATTAGCAATGAGCTAGCATAAATTAAAAAAATCTGCCTGCTATCAAAAGAGTTATCACAATATACCTTTTTGAAATGGTGAGCTCTTTAATTTATAATAATACCCTTATTGCATTATTCCATTTATTTATTTTTGATACTTCAAACAATAGCATCTCAATGCCACCATATTTGTTCATAAATTTCACATATCTAAGAACACTTGGGCTGTCAAAATGCATCTAACAATATCTTAATTATATAAATAGGTCCAGCAGTTTCGAAAATATCAGGTAATAAAGAATATTACACACATTCATACAAGATACACGCAAAAAACATAACCCTTTCTTCTCAGTCAGGTAAAAAACAAGAGTAGCATTAGAAATAGTGAACATGTCAGAGTATGATAGGAGCTTCCGATATAAGAAAACGATACAAACTTTGAGTCTGTCGGGCACAGGGCTTGCCTGTAGCTGACGCTCCATTGTAGTCTCCAAGAAGTTCACTAAGAGGAAATGCTTGGAGCATATAATGCTGCCCGGCTCGGGCTCCCAGTCCATCTGCCCGAGTGCCTCCATCCATGCTGTACGTAGAGACAACTCCTCGGGTACTCTACAGCATGAACAAACAGTTTAATTCAGTTGCAGTGTCAGAGCCACTTAATACGCAAGTCCAGCAATTCTTTGCTGGTCTCTTAATAACAACACTGTAAGTATGTGATTTGGTGTGGCTTCAACCTATGGCCCACTGCTGAGAATGGTTCCACTCTTGAGGCTTAGAGCTTCCTCTTAGCGGGTTAAGGGCTAACCCAATAGAATAAAACTGCTATTTAAACTTAAAAAATGGTACCGATAGATCATTGAAGAATTTGCCTCCAAAGCACATTATTAAAAAACTACATTAAAATATAACTTATAATAGCTTCATTATTTACTTAAGCTGACATTTTGAAAATATTAACAATATAAGAATACCTGTGAAACGAAACTCCTGGAGATGAGTTTTGGCTGGAATCGTAGTCACAAGTAGGGAAGGAACAGCGCAAGTTGATATCCATATTATTAACTCACGTACATACATACATCGATAGCAAACGCAATAGTTATTATTTAATGTTCGACTTAAGGATTCCTATTAAAACAAATGAAATTTCGTACTCTATAAAGTTAGAAACAAACAAGTTTAAACTATATACATCATGTCAAATGAATAAACTTAAAGTGCTTATTGTCAAATTATTTGACTTTGACAAATGTCAATTATTGTCGTGACATTTTAAAGGTCCACTTTGACAACTCAAACGCACAAATGTTGCCAGTACATAGACATTGCTGTAATGCTGTTCAATGGCACGCGGTTTCCTGATGAACCAACTATGTTACATGCACAATTAGTTGTGCCAACTGCCATCCTAGAAAGATCACAAAGTCGAATCACTTATTCTCAGGACCATATTAACAAAAACTAATGTAATTTTGTGAATTAATATTGCCGAAGCATTATAATACACCCTGAATTTTTCAAGTTTGCGTGGATGGTCAAAATCAAAACTATGAAAAATAGCGAAAAATGGTCAAAAGGCGTATTGGGGCCGATTTTGTGGTGTAAACTAAAACTGTATCATTAGATTTTTGCAAAATTAATATTTCTGGCCAGAAATCGAACCCGAATCGAGTATTTCTTTAATTTATTTCGTATTTTTTACAAATTTAACAATTAAGTATTTTAAAATCAATCAAGTATTTTAATTGTCAGTAAAAATCGAGAGGGATAAAAATACACAATTGAGTGAGTTTGAAAGAAAGGTGATATTGTTCCCGATCAAAGATCGATGGATGGATGTTCGATGGGAGCTACTCATATCTCCCATCTCTTTTTCTCTCGAAGTATTAGGCATGTAATTTGTTTTAAAACCACCTATTCGTTTAATGTGTGTGTGAGTCGTGCGGCGGTGACCCAGCGCGGCAGCGTGCCATTTGTAAACATCGAATGTAATAAAGGTAAACTGTCTGCCTCTTTTTTTCTAAGATCATTGACTACAACATCATCTTTATCGCGGCATCTTCTGCCGGCCCGGAATATGTTCTGTGCATTGCATGTTACCGAACACCGTATAGGTATTGACGTCACTATGACGTGCCACCGATCGCATCGCGAGCATTTAAAGTAATTTATAAAATTAGTGCACAATCAATTACCGCCGCGATCGGGTGCATTCAAATTGGATATCATCATTCAATATTATTATTTAGCCGTATTGGGGCGTCTTAGAATACTAACCCTAATCCCACGCCGGAAGAGTGTCGTAAAAGGCGACTAAATCCGGCCCGCTGGTGGTAGGGCCCTCGGAGGGATTATATTGGTAGTATTGATTTTAATTATTAATTAATACCATTATTTTAGGTGTGCGTGTGGATTGAGGGCTCTTTTTTAAAAATTACTCATATTTTTTCCAAAATCAGGAGAAATTTAGGAAAAAATTGTGAAAACAACGTGGTGAAGATAAAAAATTTGTGAAACGTATGTTAAGAAAGTTGTGGTCGATTAACTGGAACACTCAATCCGCTAACTTAAGAAATTACTGTAATCTCGTATCTCAAAATATACTTGATGTATGTTTAACATTTTTATGTGGAAAAATTGTGCAGAATTTGTGAAAGCTATTCACAATTTCTCAATTGATTTTAACGGTTTACTTGGATTTTATAAAGGTTTATTTGGAGCTCTCAATCCTCCTATGTGTGGATTGAGTGTTCCTAAATTTCTCCAACTTTGGCTGAATATTTGATTATATTTTTACTCCTATTTTACGAGTATAATTAAGACCGAATTTGTGAAACAAAAACCCTGACTTAAAACATAATATTTAGAGAGTAAATGAAAAAAATACTTTCTTATCAATGTCCCGTCTGAGAGCTCCAAGTTTTAGCGTTTATTTGTTTAACCCAAGCTTTTATACCAACGGCGAATACATCAGAAATTGTGAAAATGTTGTCACTAAAGTATAACACGATAAAATTTTTTGTGAACTCTTAATTTTAAGAATAATCCACAGTATTATATTTCCAAGTGACGAAATTGTGTAGGGTGGACATAGATTTGTTGGACATTTTTCACCTACGTAATTACGCGTTTTTAGGGTTCTGAAGAAATAAAGAATACCGATCTCTTTATTCATTTTGAAATTTGTGTTTATAATAAATTATCAAGTTATATGAAAAAGTCACAGTCACAACCCATAACTGTCCCACTGCTGGACTCGGGTCTCCTCTCACAATGCGGAGAGTAACAGACCATAGTCTACCACGCTGGCCAAGTGTGAATTGGTAGACTTCACACACTTTGAGAACATTATAGAAAACTCGCAAGTTTCTTCACGATGTTTTCAATTATAATAAAATAAAATACTCGGTGTACATTGAATTATACGTTCTTACTAGAAACGCTCATCGCTTAAGTACATTTTACTTTCTTTTACGTATGAATGGTCACCCTATATATTTTTTCTATGAAGAATATAATAATGTTCATTATTCTTAAAATTAAGCGTTCACAAAAAATTTAATCGTGTTAAACTTTAGTGACAACATTTTCACAATTTCTGATGCATCTGACGTTTGTATAAAAGCTTGGGTTAAACTAATAAACGCTAAAACTTGGAGCTCTCAGACGGGACGTTGATACGAAAGTATTTTTTTCATTTACTCTCTAATTATTGTGTTTTAAGTCAGGGTTTTTGTTTCACAAATTCACTCTTGCCTATACTCGTAAAATAAGAGTAAGGATATAAACAATTTTTCAGCCAAAGTTGGAGAACTATGGGAACACTTAATCCACACATAGGAGGATTGAGTGCTCCAAATAAACGTTTATAAAATCCAAGTAAACCGTTAAAATCTATTGAGAAATTGTGAATAGCTTTCACAAATTCTGCACAATTTTTCCACATAAAAATGTTAAACATACATCAAGTATATTTTGAGATACGAGATTACAGTAATTTCTTAAGTTAGCGGATTGAGTGTTCCAGTTAATCGACCATAATTTTCTTAACTTACTTTTCACAAATTTTTTATCTTCACCGCGTTGTTTTCACAATTTTTTCCTAAATTACTCCTCGATTTTGAAAAAATATGAGTAACTTTTAAAAAAGAGCTCTCAATCCACACGCACTTATTTTAGTAATAATTATTTCTCCAGGGGTTCGCCTGGATAGCGACCATAGCTGGATAGCCACCCTCGAGCATGAGTCAGCCGCCAAACGACTCGTCATGTTCCGGCTGGGGGCTTGAGAGCCAGTTCTTTCTTTCTTTTTCTTCTTTCTTTCTTGGCCGGCAACGCATCAGTGATGCCTTTGGTGTTGCTGATGTTCTTGGGCGGCGATAGTATTTTAGTAATAATTATTTCTCCAGGGGTTCGCCTGGATAGCGACCATAGCTGGATAGCCACCCTCGAGCATGAGTCAGCCGCCAAACGACTCGTCATGTTCCGGCTGGGGGCTTGAGAGCCAGTTCTTTCTTTCTTTTTCTTCTTTCTTTCTTGGCCGGCAACGCATCAGTGATGCCTTTGGTGTTGCTGATGTTCTTGGGCGGCGATAGCCACTTACCATCAGGTGGATCGTCAGCTCGTTTGCCGGGTATTTCCATAAAAAAAAATCATCGATAGTTTAAGTTTTTATCAATAAACTGTTTTATCAGTTAACTAGCATTGTTCTTATGTTCCCAACCGGAACAAATATCAACTTTTCACAACCATTTTCCTGATATTTCAACCTATATCTCCAAAATTGAACGCCAGTCACCTCATCATATCAAAGTACAATATATCTGTAGCGTCAAACCTAAGGAATTAACTACCAGTATCTCATCCACCTTCAGTTGTACCCTGACACGCTTCGCGGCGGCACATTGTGGCTGCATGGTCAGCGAGTGTCCCCTTCGCTTCCAGCAGATGGCGCTGGTACACAGCTGTGGTCGCAGATTCAAAGATTTTTATTGAACATAAACAAAGATTTACAAATATTGAAATTGTTCGTAAATGACTGCAAAAGTTATCAAACTGTGGCGCAGTCATTTACGCCCACCTCTGGACAAGGGAGACTTATGTTCTATTAATCTATAATAATATGTATATACTTAGATTAGATAAGTTACTGACGCGAAAAATTTATCAAAACCATCCTTGAAGCGTAGAGTATATTGTGTTAAAATTTGAGCTCAATCGGTGAAGAACTTTTCCGAGTTTTTGAAGCGTACATAAACAACGTAACATTTTTAAATATTATCTATAATAATATAAATACTCGTCAAGCATACATAGCAAACACATGCAACGTTATTATTTGTAAACATACACAAATCATACTGATGCACACGGTCTCAACGTCAGTCAGACATATTTGAATACATCACAGGAATATGGTTTCTCATTAGAATGTGTTGTTTTATGATATTGTAGAGACCCACGCTGCCTAAACATTTTGTTACAAACATCACAGGAATATGATTTCTCATTAGAATGTATTGTTTTATGAGATTGTAGGGTCTGCTTCATCCTAAACATTTTGTTACAAACATCACAGGAATATGGTTTCTCATTAGAATGTATTAATTGATGGTTTTTTAGGGTCCCCTTCTGCCTAAACATTTTGTTACAAACATCACAGGAATATGGTTTCTCATTAGAATGTATTAATTGATGTTTTTTTAGGGCCCCCTGCAGCCTAAACATTTCGTTACAAACGTCACAGGAATATGGTTTCTCATTAGAATGTATTAATTTATGTTCTTGTAGGATCCCCTTCAGCCTAAACATTTTGTTACAAACATCACAGGAATATCGTTTCTCATTAGAATGTATTGTTTTATGATATTGTAGGGACCACTTCCGCGTAAACTCTTTGCTACAAATATCACAGGTATGTGGCTTCACGACAGAATGTGTAAATTGATGTTTTTGTAGGGTCCACTTCATCCTAAACTTTTTGTTACAAACATCACAGGAATATGATTTCTCATTAGAATGTATTAATTGATGTTTTTTTAGGGTCCCCTTGGTCTTAAACAATTTGTTACAAACATCACAGGAATACCGTTTCTCATTAGAATGTATTAATTTATGAGATTGTAGGGTCCCCTTCAGCCTAAACATTTTGTTACAAACATCACAGGAATAAGGTTTCTCATTAGAATGTATTGATTGATGGTTTTTTAGGGTCCCACTCGCCCTAAACAGTTTGTTACAAACATTACACGAATATGGTTTCTTATTAGAATGTATTAATTTATGATCTTGTAGGGTCTTCTTCAGCCTAAACATTTTGTTACAAACATCACAGGAATATAGCTTCTCATTAGAATGTATTGTTTTATGATATTGTAGGGACCCCTTCTGCCTGAACATTTTTTTACAAACATCACAGGAATATGGCTTCTCATTAGAATGTATTAATTTATGATCTCGTAGGGACCCCTTCTGCGTGAACATTTTGTTACAAACATCACAGGAATATCGTTTCTCATTAGAATGTATTGTTTTATGATATTTTAGGGACCCATGTTGCCTAAAAATTTTGTTACAAACATCACAAGAATATAGTTTCTCATTAGAATGTATTAATTGATGGTTTTTTAGGGCTCCCTTCATCCTAAACATTTTGTTACAGACATCACAGGAATATGGTTTCTCATTAGAATGTATTAATTTATGATATTGTAGGGACCCCTTCTGCCTAAACATTTTGTTACAAATATCACAGGAATATGGCTTCTCATTAGAACCCCCCGGTGTCTGTTGTTTGTCAATCTTCACTTCATTTACATCTCGCGGGGTCTTCGTCACTTTCTTATCTTTTTGTGTAGGAAGGTCATCCAGAACGTCTTCACCTATATAGAAGAATGTGTTATTAGAATAATAGCAGTTGGTTGTGGTTAAGTGGATTGTATTATGATTATGAAGCATTATTACAAAATATAAGTAACAGAGTTCTGAGGTAACAAACATAACATATAAAATGGGAGATTTTTATAAAAAGGAGATGTTCAAAAGTGGTCCTTTATTCCGAAGAAATTTGTACAGCCGTAATTTATATTTCATTTAAAAGCATATTTTCTAATCTACTTGAAATTTTCAGACGTATATTATTTTATTGATCCTCCATATTTTGGAAAATTGATGAAATATGTTCGTCATAATTTGAAGATGGAAAGGAACGCGAAGGTTTTTTTTTTCTAACAGGTACATACGTCCTTTTTACGAATTATTAACATATCTGAGGTCCACTTATTATATTATTATGTTTTCAATACGTAACTATTATATTTAACGTTGTAAATCGGTGTTGTAAATGTATTAAATAATAACATTACATGAAACAAAACGACATAGATCCTAGTTTGATATTAGTAACTGTCAGTGTAGAGTGTCAAATGTCAATCAATCAAATTCAATTGTCAAATGTCAATATTGGACTGAACCACGGAATATAGAGACAAGAGGTGGAAGTGCGAAGTAGGCGGGGCACAGCGGCTAACAGTAAGCGTAGCTCCGCTTACTTGCCCGCATAACATATCTGTCACTGAGCTGCGTCGGTTGTGCATTACATAAATTAAAATTTGACTTAAATTATAATAATATGCCTTATTGTGCAATTTTGGGTGCTAAAATGATAGCAGAGCTAAGAATTTATTTAATGGCAGTGTTTCATTGGCAGTGTTTCATACCACAGCCACCCACAGCTAAGCCTAGTTTTATATTTATTTTGTATTAATTCAAATTCAAAACATAAAATTAAAGGAAATAATATATTTTTTTGATCAAAAAGCTACTCTACTTACACGGCAATAAGGTTATTTTTATGTTTTAAATGGTATTGCTACTCGACTATTGTTTTCCAGAACATTCTTTGAAAACATTCTTTGCTACTCGGGAAGGGATGGGATAAATTTATCGATATCGGTGTGTTGTAATTTTATTTACGATGTAATTTTATACGACCAAGACCCGACTGATTAGGGTTTAAATGGCTATTTATAGAGAAAATATCTTCGTATATAACCTATAGTTAATACATATAAATTGTTAATGCCAGTTGGCAATCTCTAACAGTCAACTTGGTCAATATTATAATATTATTATGAATAATTATAATAATTATTTGAATATTATACTTATTTTGGTTTCTATACTTCTAAGATTTCCTAAAGACGCATAGAGAAAAGAAGACTGGCTTAAAACTACTGGGCGGATCAATTGATTCCCAGTAAAATCTAGTACCATGCTCAGAGCATTTTTTACAAGAAGAATTCATAGTTTCAGTGACCGTCAATACGGTTTCCGCCACGGCAGATCAGCTGGTGATCTTTTAGTATATCTTACTCATTGCTGGGCAGAAGCAAAAAGGCTGTAAGTTTGGATGTTGCAAAGGCGCTCAAGAAATTTTTGGACTAGCGGTCACCCATCCAACTACCGACCGCGCCCGCTGTTGCTTAACTTCTTCGATCGCTTAGGATCGACGCAATCCACCGGGCTATGAGAGCTTCATAGCTAGGAAATATAATTCCACGAAAATAAAGGTGTTTAAACTATTCCTTGGCGACACTAGATGGCGCAATTGGTTCTACTACTAAACGTTGTAGGTCGAACAAAAGGAGAATGCCCATTTAGTATGGAGAAATGACTGTACTTTAACATTTTTGTGTCTTGATAAAAATACCTTTATTTGATTATGCTATCTTTGTAAATTACACATACTAACTTTAGTCAATAAATAAATAATAATAATCTCGTATTTCCCAAATTTATTTATAATAATAATAAATAAATTTAGGAAATACGAGATTTTCAACAAAATTAGTTTGAATTTAGGTTATAGTAAACTCACAGTAATATGCTGAGCCTATGCTGGCGTATTAATGTCGATTGCGTATGTAATGTCGTTCTTTTAAGTTTCATATTCATTTGACAGTCCCAAAACGCCATGTAGTTTATAATGTATTATAATCACAGAACACTATTACTCCTGGCTGATTATAATAATTTTCTAATTCATTTGACAGTCCCCTTAAGTCATTTAGTTTGTTGTATCATAATCATAATGGAATCAATGCAACCTATTGGCCCGAAGGATCTTAAAATATTTCTGATTGGCCCTTATCCAAACATAAATGGCCCAATGGTTTTCTTTTGTAAAACGGAACTTATTAATTTCAGAAAATTATTCTCAAAGAGGATTTTTTTAGGAAATACGGTATATACTTGAAATATTTTAATTTAATTTTTTGTCCAAAAATCATTGTGACACAATGATTGAGAGTACTGGCTATGGGCATTCTTTTTTACCTTTTTGTATAACGTTAAGGTTGAAATTCATCCTAATTCACATCATTGTTTTTATAGCTAAGCTACGTTGAGCTACATTGAAATTTCACTTATCGACATACTGTTTAGTTAGCTAACGTTAATAAAAAAGCTACGGCCACATCTACGCCTTGTAATAGATATAAGCTTTCAAAATTTTGAGCACGTTTTCACATAGACACACAGAAGTTGTACAAGAACAAGTACCAACATTACCTTGTAGTATACCAGTTTCGATAAATATCGATAATTGTCGATAACGCGGTAAAAGCACCACGCACATCCCTAGGCCTAATTAACCAAAATTATAACTTACCGCTATACATTTAAGGTTTATATTAGATTCCAGTCACGACATCTAGCGTTCAGAAGACGGAATTATTTAATCATTTTCCAATAAGATTGACATTGTAATGCAACCAACTGCAATTAAATGTCAACCTTATTACTATACGTTAAGTATAGAATTATTTATTACGTAGAATATTGCCATCTAGCGGTGTATAGCAGAACTTGAAAAGTATTATGATCTTAGTTGATAAAGGTACTAAGTTCACTGAATATGACATTAAAAAATAAGAATTAACATCAAATATTAAAGTGAATTTTCAAACATAAATAGCAGGTTTCTCGGACTATTCGTAGTTGACAAACTAACAACCAATCAAAATGTAAGTTTCTTAGTTGTAAGTAATATGATTATCCATTTACTTGTGTTTTTTTGGCTAGAACGGTTCCCATACTAATCAACACTTATACCATTTCCACCTCTTGTCTCTGTGTTCCGTGGACTGAACCGTGAAAACCATGGATATATTACTCTATCTGGATCACTGACTTTGTAGAGGTACCTGAAGATCGATGACGTCATATACGAAGGACTATTCTACCAATCACAGGCCGGATTGAGGTTGTCCTTCACAATTTTAGGGTGTCCACACTTACTTGTGTGAAAAATTGTGTCCTATTTTGGTATGGTTCTCCAAAATGTATTCTGTTGGTAATTTTTCTGGTGGTACGAATTACAATATTGAAATAATACATTTTATTAGAAATTCTTCAAAATTACCGAATTTAATTTATTGCATTATGAGTAAATTGAAAATTATCGTACACAATACACAAACACACACACAAACAAACACACACACACCCAATCACAATCAAATGATATATCCTGGGATTATAGATAACATGGGCACAATACAAAAATAGTCCTTCTGATATGACGTCATCGATACCTCTAAAAAGTTACTTATCTAGTTAAAGTAATACATCCATGATCAAAACAAAATGTCAACGTTAAATCATCACTCAATGTCACTGTCAGTGTCAGGTTAGAGTTGCCAGAACTTAAAAGTGCCCAGTGTGGCAAGCTTTTTAGCTATCTACGGAAATACAAACACAAATAAAAAACATGAGAGGTGTCAAGGGACACCCGGATGGAACGAAGTTCCTTTCGATTTAAGTTTTGTTGTACAGCGCCATCTCTGTACAACTTTCTGAATCACGCTAGCACCATGTATACATTATACAGAGCATACAGTACAGCGCCATGAGTTTGACAGAGATGGCGCTGTACTGTAAAACTCTCTGAATCACGCTAGCGTGATTCAGTCGAACCTCTTCGTCGCTCAAGATGTCCTAGTACTTCATTAAAAATTTGTGTGAAGTTAAAATTCTTCACAAAAATTTTAATGCGGTTACTAGTACATCACGAGCGACTAGGAGGTTCGACTAAATGCGACTGTGTTCAGTGAATACGTTCAGTCGAACCTCCTAGTCGCTCATGATGTCCTAGTACTTGATTAAAAATTTGTGTGAAGTTAAAATTCTTCACAAAAATTTTAATGAAGTTTGACATCACGAGCGACTAGGAGGTTCGACTAAATGCGACTGTGTTCAGTGAATACGTTCAGTCGAACCTCCTAGTCGCTCATGATGTCCTAGTACTTCATTAAAAATTTGTGTAAAGTTAAAATTCTTCACAAAGAAAAAATAGCGTGATTCAGAAAGTTGTACAGTACAGCGCCATCTCTGTAAAACTAACTGAATCACTTCAAAAAAAGTGTCGTCATTCGCAAAATCAAAAAGTGTCGAAATTTTCCGTCTAGCCCCCTTTCACAACGCGCGATAAGGAACTTCGTTCCAAAAAGATGAGAGGATCCTTTTTTATTTTCACAACCTTGTCACAATCGGAATAATTTTCACTTTCTCCACAACCAAGTTTTGTTTTTGTACAAATTTAGGACCAGCCCCCATACATTTTTTGAAGATCTCCTTTTGGTATTTTTTTAAGCTAATCAGAGCACTATCACGAATGATCTATACAAAGGAGAACCCCAATTTTCGGCCTCGAACCATATGTAATCTGTGCTAGAACATCGGAATAGACAAGAGTAAACTATATACCAAAAAATTCGTCTTATTTATAAGATAAACATATTTAAATCTTAGCTTCAGCTGCTCTTGCCAAATGAACAAAATAATGCAAAAAAGTTTTCACAGTATTTACCTCATTACATACGATTTTATAATCGATTGAATCGATTGATAATTATCGATTGATGGAACATAATAATATATTTTGTGTATTATTTATTGATTATAATTATAATATTAATTTAATTTTAACATATTTTCGTATTCCATATAAATCCAAACTATGTAATATATTATAATTACCATTTAATCGTTACGCTAATTTTATTAAAGTACATTTCGAATATTTTGACATCGATTAATCGATTTACAACAAAGATGATATAATCCCTAATAATGTCATTTTGGTAACCATAGTATTTATAAATAACATCACTGTATTGTCATATTTGTCATCGATCTTTCATCTTTCTACGCGTGTTCTTGTATAATTTTACTATCAAATATTTTCAGCGTATTTGGAGTCCTATTTACTATTGAAACTCATCGACACGCACACAGTGATTTTAATTTTCTATTGTATTCGCTTTCGTACTTGTGTTTTGGTGAATGTGTTTCGCAGTTTCGCTACAATTTCTTGCAAACCAATACAATATGAATATGGACTCCTTAATCGCCTGTTTTGTGACTGACAAAGGTTCAGAATAAGTCCTGAACACTGGATAATGTACCCTATACATCCTTAGAAGATCAGGAGGTTGCTGGGGCCATACTTACAATGAGTATATTATGGTATCTTGATTGGGCAAGGTACCAACGAAATATAGCGCCTCCTGCACAACTAGACGAAATATTAATATATTATAATGATAACTAATAAAATCTCTTGAAATATGCAATAGCTTTTATTAAACAACCTTTTTATGACATTCGTTTTGGGTGAAAACCATTTAAGTAGTAGATAGTATAATAGTCACCCGCCAACTTAGTTTTAGCCACAGACATATATCAAGAATAGACGACGCATGTACCTCGAATTGTATGAAAACCAAGCGTGTCACTTTTTTTTGACACATTGTGCTGTCACAAGAATATTTAGTGCTGAAATTCCCCATCCTAGCGATATCAATTCGAAACTGATTCGTTACCGATTCTCGACAACGATTAATGATTCTCAAAATCGATTACCGATAATAATTAGGTAAATAGAAAATCGTATGATCGTTTGTAGGCGTAGAATATGTAAAACATAAAAAATACCTTTGGTTGGTTGTACATAATAATATAGTATAGTGCTTGAATATGACCGAATAAATAGTTTTGTGTTTTAACTTGATTATTTGTTAATTATAAACACAAGCTTCAAAAATGTAAAGATAAATAAAGAGATCATAAATATTATGATTGTTTATTATTTGCTTTCCATAAATTAAATAAATGAAAGTTAAAAAAATATTTATAAACATTTCTTTTATGAAAATCAAAACATCATATGGACACATTTAAACTTACCTAAAGTTAAACGAATATTTTTGGAACGAAGTTCCTTATCGCGCGTTGTGAAAAGGGGGCTAGACGGAAAATTTCGACACTTTTTGATTTTGCGAATGACGACACTTTTTTTGAAGTGATTCAGTTAGTTTTACAGAGATGGCGCTGTACTGTACGACTTTCTGAATCACGCTATTTTTTGTGTGAAGAATTTTAACTTTACACAAATTTTTAATGAAGTACTAGGACATCATGAGCGACTAGGAGGTTCGACTGAACGTATTCACTGAACACAGTCGCATTTAGTCGAACCTCCTAGTCGCTCGTGATGTCCTAGTAACTAATTTAAAATTTTTGTGAAGAATTTTAACTTCACACAAATTTTTAATGAAGTACTAGGACATCATGAGCGACTAGGAGGTTCGACTGAACGTATTTACTGAACACAGTCGCATTTAGTCGAACCTCCTAGTCGCTCGTGATGTCCTAGTAACTTCATTAAAATTTTTGTGAAGAATTTTAACTTCACACAAATTTTTAGTACTAGGACATCATGAGCGACGAGGAGGTTCGACTGAATCACGCTAGCGTGATTCAGAGAGTTTTACAGTACAGCGCCATCTCTGTAAAACTCATGGCGCTGTACTGTATGCTCTGTATAATGTATACATGGCGCTAGCGTGATTCAGAAAGTTGTACAGAGATGGCGCTGTACAACAAAACTTAAATCGCAAGGAACTTCGTTCCATCCGGGTGTCCCTTGACACCTCTCATGTTTTTTCGAATCCGTAAAACAGTCATCACTGAAATGAATAGAACATATACGGCTATGTTTTGTTGGAAACCAATATCTATGCCCCGTCGCTATAATTCATTTTGCTTTAATATTGGGGTCACTTGAAAACCTTTAATTATAATGTTATCATGAATAAAATCACTATATAGAAACATTAATATTGTAATGAAAAATAATTTTCCTGTTAAAAACTGTCTCTATGTAAATATTATTATTCATTGGTTTTCAAAATCGATTAACATCGAGACCACACCGAGTAAATGAACAACACTATATGCTATATTTTACAGAAACACGACAATATTCACCGTACTACGAAGCTAAGCGACGATTTATAGTAACGATTGTTTTACTTTCATTGCGTGTTCCAGTAAACAAGCCGTATAAATTTTGCTACCAAAATCAGCAATGTATTGAGTAGTATGCAGTACACAGTAAGTTAGTGCTTTTCGTTGTAAAACGTGGTAGAAATGCAATAAATATGAAAAAAATTATTTTAAAATAAATTACTACACAATTTTATAAATAAATTACTTAACGATGAAAAGAAATATTTCTTTTACCTCTGCTAACTGTATTTGTAGAATTCCTACAGTTTAAAACGTTTCAATTAGGCATTTTTCGTTATTTCAGTTGACATCTATTGCCAATAGCAGTAAAACGCCAACTAAATGACACGGCGCTCAAATAGGATTTAAAATCCTTTCTGTTACACGTGAAATGTATGAACATGCGGCATCTACTCTAGGTATACATGTCTGTGGTTTTAGCCATTAAACTCGTAGTTTAAGTGTTAGTATTTTTGAGAAACTTTTATTTTTATTACGTTTGTAATGATTACTCGTAGGTATTTGGTTTATAGTAAGTGTAACATACATATTAAATAGCACTATGACACGAGTATGACATAATCATAACCTATAATTAAGGTGATTCATTCTAGGATTTCCTTAGTTGGCCATTGCTGACAGCCGTGAAAATTGGAGAAATTAAACCTTTTGCAATGATCTAATTGACAGCCAATTTCCAGTCTTGTCTACTTAGGCCTGAGTTTCTATGGAAGCTGGGGTTCTCCTTTGCCATTTTGTTTATCCCTTTACTGTACTGGTCGGAAGGCGATGAAGTCAACGATAGCGTTTTGTACTGCTTCTCGGGTGTTGAACATGTCATATTGTAAATGGCTAATTGTGAGATGTAATATATTTTAATTACGACATAGCTCAAAGAATTAGCCGGCTGAAGTGGCAATGGGCTGGCCACATAGTGCGAAGAACCGATAACCATTGGGGAAGAAAGGTCCTCGAATGGCGCCCGTGTCTGGGAAAGCGAAGTACAGGACGCCCCCCGATAAGATGGACCGACGACCTGAAGAAGACAGCGGGCATCCGCTGGATTCAGAAGGCTCAGAACCGGTCAGAGTGGCGCAAGTTAGGGGAGGCCTGTCAGGCAGTGGACCTCCAAGGGCTGATGGATGGATGAATGGATGGAATATATTTTAATTAAGATGCTTATGTAACCACAATTATTGCAAATAAACTTTCATTCATTCATTCAAGACTACCGTAAAATGCCACTTACCCACAAATAAAAATGAGTTTCGGTACTCCATGTAATCATTTGATGATTTCTTTACTTCGGGAATATATTTACTGATCAAATCACTACATTTCATCTTAAGAAGATGTTGAACAGTATCTTCATACAGTCTAGCTGAATACACTAAGTTCTTATTGGATATAACTTCATCATTTACAGTGTTCTGATTGATAAGATCATCATTGTCAACGGTAACGACATCAACCTTAGTATCTTCCTCTAAGCTGAATGAACACTCACTGATATCGGCTCGGTTGATCATATCATTGTGCGTTCCAATGCCAATGACATCAACGTCTTCGTCAAAGTCAGATGAACACACGCCGCGATCGTCTTGATTGATCGGATCATTACTGTTTACACAATCTACTTCAATATCTTCATTTGACTTAGATGTAGAAGTATTAAAATCCTCTTCGTTGATCACACCATTTCCGTCATTTTCCTTCTTAACTTCATTCACAGTCACATCTATCATATCATCAGTTCTATCTTCGCTATTAACTTGACTATGGTCAATCGCATAGTCTTCTTCAGATTTAATATTATTAATTTCTTCATACACATCACCTTCTTCGAGTGGCGTGTCCGTTCGTGCGTCCGTCAGTTTATTTATTTCCTCCAAACCTTCAGTATCATAGCCAAAATTTTCTTCATTTTGATTGTCTGCTGGATCAGAACTGAATGGATTATGGATCTGTAACTCAGATCGTATTAAATCTACAGTTATCTGAAACAACATATAAACCAGTAAATCTATTGAAATATCAATATTTTGTATTGAAAATTCAAAAGATTGGCAAAAATGTTTCAATATTACACATCTTTTTAAAAAAGCCTCACATTACAGTACTCCGATTTTTCCACACAACGAAGCTCACCCCAGCTTCCCTTCTTGTTGGGTTTTTAAACACAACACTCACTTGTCCGTGTCTCCTGACGATGTCCAGCAGCATCAAGTGCGCCCGCAAGCTCCTGCGCCTGAAGCGAGCGCAGTTCATCAGTCGGTCGGCGCACCCGGCGCACAGGTACCGGGGCAAGTGCTCTTCGTCTGCTGTCTGACAACAAATCACTTCACTGTTCACACTCCTGGTACACTAGTACACAATGGACGCCTCAATCATATACATTACATAATTATACAGGGTGTCCCAGTGCGATGTGACCGCTTGGTGTCTATTGATCATTTAGATTTTAGACAAAACTATCGAAAAATACCATTAAAGTACAGGTCTTATCGGTTTGGTTTTTTTATTAGCGTTTCAGTTTTTTTGTAGAGAAACCTGACTTGCTGCACTATTTTCAAAATATTTTTTATTTGTTTTACATTTATTTTCATTCTGTTTGTTTTATTTACCAGTTGTTATCATAGTTTATCTATTCGAGGTATAAAATCTGCCAAAAATTCAATAGGATATTTTTGAAAAGAAATTAACTGAATTTTTTTTGAAAAGAATTACCCCTTTATATTTAATTTCGCTAAAAAGTTGGAAAAATGCCCTATGAATATTATTATTTTATAAATTACTAGGAAATCGCCCTCGCTTCACTTCGGGAAAAATAGTAAAAAAAAATATAGCCTATGTCACCCGAGGATAGTGTAGCTTCCCAACAGTGAAAGGATTTTTCAAATCGGTTCGGTAGTTTCGGAGCCTATTCAATGCAAACAATCAAATCTTTCCTCTTTATAATAATAGTATAGATTATTAAATTACATGATATTACCTACAAAATCTCATAAAAATGTTTGTAGTTATCTTTATAATTTACCGAACTACAAACTCTTCAAATATGCACCCCATTTTGGATAATAAGAAGTGTAGACTTTTAAAACCAGGCTAGTGCATCATTTAAGCGTCTCACTATCAACAATACCTTTTGCCCTTTGATAGAATAATTTTAAAGGTAAGGAAACAATAAAAACAAATGGAAATTTAAATAATTAAAAAAAAACAGTAATTAATTCATAACGTTTTCGAAATGACCGCCATTATCATTAATACAGGCTAAGGCTCTAAATGACATCCTTTGCACTTCCGAAAGGTTCACTCCTATTTTTGTAGCAGCAGCATCAATCCTCTGTTTCAATTGTTCTCTCGTAGTTATTGGCACAGCATACACGTTTTGTTTAATGTAGCCCAAAAATAATAATCAAGAGGCGTTTAATCAGGAGAACAAGAGAGAGAGGTGGTCCAGTAGCATGGTCCTCCAAGGTCTTAATTGAAACAGAGTATTGATGCTGCTTTACAAAAGTAGGAGCGAACCTTTTGGAAGTGCAAAGAAAGAAAAACTCGTTCTAATTCATAATTGCATGCAGTCTACACAAATAATTGTAATGGCACTAAGCGAAAATCTCTTTTTATTTTTAAAATATGAAATGTATAAGTTTACATTATGTTAATGTCCAATAAATAAATAAATAAAAAAGAAAGATTTATTTCTACGAAAGCATGGCCACAACGTTATAGCCCAAGAGCTACTGAACCATTTGACTAACCCGTTTCCCACAAAGCTAGAAATTTATTAAATGATATTTTATTATCAGTCAATTAAGAAAGTACCGTTCTGGCAGGCATCTCGTGGTTGCGTCATCATTCCTTAAATTTTTGAAAATGCAAAAAATATTTTTTTTTAGCCCACTCCCACAAGGCTACAATTTTAATATGTTGTAATTTACATATGTTTAAGTGGAAAAAAAAACTTGCCAACCCATTTTGAGGGTTGCAAATACGTGCCAGAACAGAGCAAAGTTGTCATCGGGAGAGCAATTCATAACCTACTCGCACAAGGCTCAAATTTTCAGGGAACATTCTTTCAATTGTTTTAACACTATATGTAAACAGCCAGAACATTCTAGCGGTTGCAAGTATCTGCCAGAAGAGTTTTAATAATGATCATGACGCTCGATGGAACTACGAACGTAACAGAATTGTACGGTTTCAATGTCTGAAAGAAAGGATATGATATAATAAAAATGCACGAAATTAAAATAAATATATAAACCCTCAAAATGGGTTGGCAATTTCTTTTTACACTTAAACATAATTGTAAATTACAATATATTAAAATTGTAGCCTTGTGGGAGTGGGATAAAAAAAAATATTTTTTCATTTTCAAAAATTTAAGGGATGATGACGCAACCGCGAGATGCCTTCCAGAACGGTACTTTCTTAATTGACTGATAATAAAATATAATTTAATAAATTTCTAGCTTTGTGGGAAGTGGGTTAGTCAAATGGTTCAGTAGCTCTTGGGCTCTTGATTGAACTCGGAGTTGCAGCCGCCAACATAACGGAAAAGGGACGCACTCAGAATATGGCGCAGTAAGTGGAAGGTATCAACCTACTACGCCTTTTCAGTGCGCCCGTTAGTCGCGTGTAGATCGGCGAGTGGCGCTGCAGTACATCCTTAAAATTTTCCTGAACTGCAATTTCGATGTCAATGCAACTACCAACAGTATGTTAATAAGCAACATAATATAAAAGAGATACAATGCTAAATTACAATTAACTTTAGTTACAATTTAATGGCTATCCAAAATAAAAACACAACAAAATTAAACAGAAATCGGTTAAAGAAATTTATAAAATAAGAATGAAGAACCACTCAAAGGATGTCATTTAGAGCCTTAGCTTGTATTAATGCCAATGGCGGTCATTTCGAAAACGTTATGAATTCATTACTGTTTTTTTTAAATAAATGATTTATTATATGAAAGGGTAAAAGATATTGTTGATAGTGAGACGCTTAAATGATGCACTAGCCTGGTTTTAAAAGTCAACTCTTCTTATTATCGAATATGGGGTTCATATTTCAAGAGTTTGTAGTTTGGTAAATTATAGAGATAACTACAAAAACTTTTATGAGATTTTGTAGGTTTGTATTTTCATGTAATATAATAATAATAATTGATAAAATAATAATATTCATAGGGCATTTTCCCAGCTTTTTAGCGAAATTAAATAAAAAGGGGTAAAGTAATTCTTCAGTTAATTTCTTTAAAAAAAATATCCTATTGAATTTTGGGTAGATTTTATACCTCGAATAGATAAACTATGATAACAACTGGTAAATAAAACAAACAGAATGAAAATAAATGTAAAACAAAAAAATATTTTAAAAATAGTGCAGCAAGTCAGGTTTCTCTACAAAAAAAATTGAAAAGCTAATAAAAAAACCAAACCAATAAGACCTGTACTTTAAAGGTATTTGTCGATAGTTTTGTCAAAATAATCAATAGACGTCGGGCGGTCACTTCGCGATGGGACACCCTTTATAATACTTCATGGTTGAGGCAACTTGCAACATTGCATACTACACCATGCTGTGAGAGATGTGTGTATTTAAAAATATTTACCATGATTCCAGTTAATGTTTCATACGCCGCATTCAAGACCCTAAAAGATGTCATCGGGTAAATTTTGCAGTCCGTGGCAAAACATATTCTGCACACCTGGGGGATTATGAAATTATATTTTTAACACATTCGTTGCATTACAGGGTTTACAAAATCCCGTGCAAAACTTTAGTTTTGTGCGGCGTCAAAAATCGTGTTCTTTCACTCTGTGTGGGAGACTATAACGTCTAAGTTCTGTGTGTATGACAAAGACAAATATACATATTTGCTTCTCGCTTAAATTTTGACTCAGTGGTGTGTAATGAAATATATTTCAGGGGTCAATGAGGTTATCGATAACTCATATTTTATTTTATTCCCATCACTAGTAACAACCCATATTGAACTATCGTTTTTTGCGAAACAGGGTACAATAATATAATATAATATAAGATGTCTACTTTTTTTATAATAGCGGTTTACCCTAATGTCATACGAGGCATGCCTTTTAAGTTTTGTCGTTTGAAGAAAAAAACACAACTAGAACCTTACAGTACTTTTTATTGTTTTTCAAAGTATTCACCACGTAGTTTAATACACTTTTCCATTCGCTCAAAGTAGTTATTATAACATTTATTCCACTTTAAAGTGAGGGTGTTCAAAATGGCTGACTTGAAAGCGTCAACTGCTTCTTCACAGGACTGGAACCTTTGACCACGAAGACTTTTCTTAATTTTAGGAATTGTAAAAAAATCGTTAGGGCTTAGGTCAGGACTGTATGGAGGATGGTCAAGAATTTCTACTTTTTCCTGCTTCAAATACTCAATCGTTTGACGAGCGCTGTGTGAGCTTGCGTTGTCGTGGTGCAAGATGATGCGTCGCTTTGAGTTAGATTTTCGAAGTTCGGCGATGACTTGCAGTAAACAAACTGTGGTATACTACTCTGCGTTAACCGTTCTATGATCTTCAAGTGCAATAGTCGCAACATAACCGGTTTTTCCAACGAACCTGGCCACCATCTTCTTTGAAGTGCTTCGAGAACAAACTACTTTAGTCCACATTGGCTCATCTTGAAAGACCCAGACTGTAGATTATTGTTTGGATACAGGATCGTAGGCATAGATCCAAGATTCGTCACTACTGATGATGTCGTAGACGTGATTTGACTCTCCTCGATTGAACCTTTGCAGAGTTTTCTTACACCATCTGACGCGGGCCGCCTTGTGATCGTCGGAAAGCAGATGCGGTATCCTACGGCAAACTAGCTTTCTCACACCAAGCGCTTCATGCAAGATCTTCTGAATGGTTGTCCCTGAGATGCCTAATAGAGCCTCTATCTCTAGATACGTCACATGACGATCTTCGATAATTAGTTGTCTCACAGCAATGATATTATCTTTAGTGAAGGCGGATTTTGGGCGACCTTCGCGAGATTAGTCACTAACACTACTATGTCCACGCTGGAATTCTAAATACCAGCGTTCGACAATCCGCAGACATGGGGCTTCATCACTGAACACAGATGTTAGCTCTTCAAAACACTGAAGCCGTGTCAGGCCTCTTCTAAAGTTGTAGAAAATTATTGCACGAACATTTTCCTTAGAAAGATTCATTTTCGGACGTATCCTGACAGATTACAATCGACACTGTGACTAAACAGTAGCATTAATCCTAATACTTTCAACTGTTTTGAGATTAAAAATTTAAACACTTTCGAATACAAAGTACTTCCAAATTTAAAATTGCCGGGAAATATGAAAACGACAGAACTTAAAAGGCACGCCTAGTAACTGCGTGCGAACCTACCAAAATATAGAGCCATAGCCTATGTCTAAGCCACAAAAAAATTCATAAATATATCATTTGTTTTGAGGAAGATAAAAATTATTTTCATAATTGTTATTTTAGGGGACTGAAGACGTCCCGAACGCACCACAGGACAATTTAGTTCATTTATTTATTTAATTAGCTGCGCCAACAAGGTGTACACTATTACTTAAATTAATTTGTACGATTTTTGACTGGCTGACAATGCTAAGAGATTTGTTACGTCCCTATAGCACAGGCTGAAAGTTCTTTAAAAACTGTGACGCAGTGAACATTTTAATAAATAAGTAACATTATAACCTAAACAAAACTCAAGCAGATAGCACTATAAAACCTTTTGAATTCATATTGAGGTGTGTTGGTACAGAACCCACGGTACATGAGTTTAACTCTTGGCTTTTTGGGCAAACACAATGTGCCAAGGGTGTTGAGACATTTCTGATGGAGGTCCCTGGGCTGTCTATCACTCAGCCTCATTTCAACGGTACTTTCACTGGTTCATTTACTGCAAAGGTTTTTAATGCATTTTGATGACACATCAAAAGAATTGTACCATTTATTTGACTTAGTACTATCAGCGCAAAACAAGGAACAATAAATGTATAAAATCTTACCTTCACATAGCACGGTGTCATTAAATCATCATGTTCCAGATCATTCTGCAATTAAACAATGGTAACATTAGTAATGAATTAGCATAAATTTAAAGAATTAAAAAAAAACTCGCCTGCTATCAAAAAAAGTCATGATGATATACCTTTTTGAAATGGTCAGTTCTTTACTTTCATACCCTTATTGCATTATTCCATTTCTTTTTTGATTCTTCAAACAATGGCATCTCAAAGCCACCATATTTGTTATTTTTAATTTCACTTATCTAAGAACACTTGGGCTGTCAAGACATATCTAGTGATATCTTAATTATATAAATAGGTCCAGCGGTTTCAAAGATATCAGGTTATAAAGAATATTACACACATTCATAAAAAATACATGCAAAAAACATAACACTTTCTTCTCAGTCAGGTAAAAAACAAGAGTAGCTGTAACGTATTTTACGTTACATGTGTAGCCCAGCACTAAATTAAATCGTTTTTCTAACCTTTTCGGAACAAATCATTTCATCCGACATTTGTTTACATACTTAACCTCACATCTTAATTTATAATTTTTAACTTCACAAAATTATCACTTATCTAGTGGGTAATTTGGAATTGTTTTTGACAGGGCTGTCAGTATCGATGTTCTGTCGATGCCACTGCCAACTTATTTGACAAGCTGTCACCTGACGTTTGTCACAGATCTTTAATAGTAATTTTTACGTTCGGAAATTAATTACAGGTGTCACTACTGGCATGTCGCGTGTTGCACATTAGTTGAATGCAATTGATGTTGTTATCCAGTACTTAACTCTATGATCCTTGATCATAGATATGGGTTGAATGTCCTTTGTCTAAATTGTCTTCTAATTTTTATGAGAGATTGATTGTCGTTGGAACGTCACTTTCCTGCCGGCCTTCTGAAAGTCACTTAAGCAATGTGAACAATTTTTTGAGTTTTCTTCATTTTCTTTGTTTTTCCATAAAATAATGTGACGAAATGTGTGATGTCCCCCGTGTGGTGCCGGGTCCACTTTGTAGAATAGCACCACTCCTACTTCTTCCTGGGATGTCGTAAAAGGCGACTAATAGGATACTCCAGGAGACGGGCAGCAGCGTCTCCATGCGGACCAAAAACAGCTACTGCGGTCACCAACACGCACTGGCCAAGCGTGGTGACTACTGGCTACAACCCCCCAATGATAGCCACAACTAAGCCTCGGCCCCCAGTCCCCGGCAGCCCCGCTATTCCTAGTTACGGTAGCGGCTATGGTAACGGCGGGGCAGGGGGTGCTAAGAATCGCCGGCAGAGATCGGGCTACCAATCTAAAAAACGACTTCTGCACCTGGCAACATACAACACCAGGACACTGAGGAC
The DNA here is from genome assembly GCA_963932265.1 of Thymelicus lineola. Lineage (NCBI taxonomy): Eukaryota > Metazoa > Arthropoda > Insecta > Lepidoptera > Hesperiidae > Thymelicus > Thymelicus lineola. Next base: position 4,982,430 of record OZ010693.1, on the reverse strand, counting down.
CGACGACAAGGTAAACGAGCTGGAAGAAGAGATAGACAAGTTAAACTGGAGTATTGTGGGTTTATCTGAAGTCCGAAGACAGGGGGAGGACACGATAATACTCAAATCCGGAAACTTGTTCTATCACCGGGAAGGCGAACATCAGTCCCAAGGTGGTGTCGGGTTTCTCGTTCACAAGTCCCTCGTCAACAACATTGTGCAAGTTGGGAGCGTGTCGTCCAGGGTAGCGTACCTTACACTCAGAATATCCAAACGGTATTCGTTGAAGGTTGTACAGGTATATGCGCCGACTTCGACACATCCTGACGATGAGGTTGAGGTTATGTATGAGGACATAAGCAGAGCCATACATACCTCTAAAACACATTTCAGTGTTGTAATAGGGGACTTCAACGCGAGACTGGGCACGCAAAGCGGCGCCGAGATGAAAGTGGGTCCCTACGGAATTGGACGACGGAACCACCGAGGACACTTGCTGGCTAACTTCTTGGAGAAGGAAGGTCTCTTCATGATGAACTCCTTCTTCAGAAAGAAGCCGCAACGCAAGTGGACTTGGATAAGTGGATGGTTCCACGAAAAGCGAGATAGACTTCATTCTGGCAGACAAACGGCATATATTTAATGATGTCTCTGTGATCAGCAGGTTTAAAACCGGAAGCGATCACCGACTTGTAAGAGGCACATTAAATATCGACCTGAAGCTGGAACGGTCACGCCTGATGAAGTCTACGCTTCGCCCAACACCTATCCAAATCCAGGGATCCGAAAACTATCAACTTGAGCTGCAAAACCGTTTTGCGTGCCTAGAATCGTGTGTGTGAAGTCAGCCGCAAAATGTTTGCTGCAATTGGGTCTCTTCGTCGGTTACAATATTTTCTACCAACTTCCACGAAAATTGCACTAGCACACTCCCTGCTTCTTCCGATCCTTGATTATGCTGATATCTGCTATCTTGACGAGACCGAGGAGCAGCTAAATAAGCTTGAGCGCCTCCAAAATTTATGTATCAGGGGGTAAGGTAATTTGGGTTGCGTAAATATGACCATGTCTCAGAATTTCGCACTAAGCTCAAGTGGCTCCCAATCCGTCTTCGCCGGAATACTCATATTCTTTCTCTACTCTACTCTGTTCTGTTCAATCCACTAGCCCCAGATTACCTAAAAGAGCGATTTACTTATCTTTACTCGCTACACGACAGTACCCGTTCTCTTCGCTCTAACTCTAACCTCGCCTTATCTACTCCTAACTCCTCTTGTAACTTCTATAAATACTCCTTTTCCGCTTTCTCAGCTCATCTCTGGAACACTCTACCAGTTTCCATTAGATACGCTAAGACTAAACATTCTTTTAAACGACAGGTTAAATTACATTATATGTCACTTTGACCTGCTCT